>WBNM01034953.1:349952-482857 GCA_013399055.1 Ramphastos sulfuratus
ACACCTACCTTGCTGGACATCTGACGCGAGCCCTTCCGGCTGGCAAGGCGCTGGGGGGGGGGGGAGGCGCGGGAGGGGGGGGGCGGGGCGGGCGGGGGGGGGGAGGAGGGGGGCGGGCCGGGCGCGGGGAGTAGGAGGGGGAGCTACGCTAAGCAGTATCCGGGTGTCAGAGCAGCGCCGAGCCGCCACCAGCCGCCATTACAGCCGCCGAGCCGTCGGCCCACCCACCCGCGGCCGGGAGGGGAGGGGAGCAGCGCGGCGCACGCCGGGAAATTGCTGAGGTCTCCCTCGGCTTCCTCTACCCGGAGGGGCAAGGCGACGGAGTGCGCATGTGCCTGAGGGGAGGTGAGCGTTTTGCCCCGGCGGCGGGGGAACGGGTCGGAGCCTTTGCTCGGGGTTGATGTGGCGGCACGCCGCCCAAGGGGGCGGCTTGGGAGCCGACACTCCCGCTCTATCTTCCGTCTTTGTCGTGCTGCCCTTGCCCGCCTCGGGGCAGCTCGCCGCCGTTTGTGAGAAGGGGCGAGGCCCTGCCCCGTCTGCGCCGCAGCTCCCGATGGGTCGGTGCTGTGGCTGGCGGTCTCCATCCGCTCTAGAATGAAAAGCGGAAGCGGTGGCGGAGATGGGGTTTGGCGGCGCCGCGGCAGCTTCACGCCCTAGGAGTGTCCAAATGCCCTGGAAGAGTTCGAGAGAGTACGGCCTGGTCGGGCCTGGGCCCGCTTACTGCAGCGGCGTGCCAACGACCGTGGGGAGCTAAAGCGCTCAACTCCCTAAAACTCAGTGCGGTTCGAAGGTGGCTTTAAAACAGATTTCTTAAGTTGATGGTCTGTCTCTGGAAGTTGGCTAATCTTTTTTTCTAAAGAGATGGTCATCTTCGTGGTATCTCAATGGCAAGGCACGTGTGTAACGTATTCCCCGCCTCGGTGAGAAAGGAAAGAGCACAACGTTTGCAGTTCAAAAGTCTCTTCCACGTGAGGAAGGTTTTGAAAGACATCACTGGTTTATTTTGTCTGGCTCAGTTTTATGTGTGATAGCAATGCAGTATTTGATGCTGCTGTCTGGATAGGGTATCTCGGTTGCAAAACACTGAAATGCAATATTTACAGATCATCATCACATGCTGTGTGAAGTGATCTGTAGGTCACCCACTGCAAGTAAGGAAGGAGTTTGGGTTTACCTCTCCAAAATACACAGTATACTTGTTCAGGAAAAAAAAAAAACCAACTAAGGTTAGTTCCTTAAACAGGGCTTGTACTTGACAGTTGGAATTCTCTTAATTACTGACAAAATAAATAACACTTGTCTCATTATTGGTGTTTCCTATCCAGTCCTTCCTTTCTTCTCCATTAAATAATTTCTTACTAAAACTTCCATCCTACAGTTTTCCTGATTATGTACAGATTAGCCAATCTAAATACAACTTTCCATCTCGGCTGGTAATTTCTGGTGTAATGACAGTATCAAATCATTACTAAAAATGAAGACTTACCTCATAACCAGTTTAGCCTTTTGTTCAGCTCTGATCTTACAGGATATTCCTCATTCCTGAGTATATGGGAGTCACTGCAGTTTAATTCTGTTACTATATTCAGCCAGCATTTTGACAACAGCAAAGGAAAACTTTTTTTTTACTCTTTCCTTCCTCCGTGACTTCCCTAGATTAATACGGCTGCATTTTGAAAATTCCCGATTCTGAAGCTGAACACAGATGTAATTGTTTTATCTTTGGATTAATTATAATGTGCATGATAATAAGATCTAGACTACAAAATTACTTATAAATATTATTAACACTGCACATGATTTTTACTAAGGCCTTGTCCATGGTCAGAACAGAAGAGCAAGAGTATCAATTATGTGAGCAGTCTTTATTTGCTGCATACTCCTGTACAATAAATGCATAGCAAGGAAGCTCAGTAAAGGAATATTGATCTCAAAAATATTTGTTCCTCTGCTGTCACCTGCTTGTTCCTCTACTCTTTGGCCATGTAAAAATTTCCATTAATGTTTTAATTCCAGTTTAACCCATTTTGTTCCATGTAAAGTGCCATTTTAGACTTTGTTTTGCATCCAACAAACCAACTTTAGAGTTGGACAGTGCTTATAGTTCTATCTAACATTTAATCCTTGGTGAAACGGTTCTGTAAAAACATGGTTGTGCATTATTTGTTTGCTAAATCTGTTATTTGCCTCTTAGAGCCCTAGAATGTTGCAAAACACTGATAAAGTGCAGTAATGAAAATGCTGCTAAATCTGTGGACATTGACTAGAGTGACTTTAGCTTGAGAGACACATCTAATTTGAACAATAACTACTGGAAGAAGTCTCAAACTCACATTGCGAGGCCTTTTATAATTGGTGTGTCAAGAGTATGTGAAATCGTTGACAAAATAATGTCAAGTGCTTGTGTCTACTGGAGAAGTAATTAAAATTATGTTTATGTTCTATATTGCTGCATGTAGAATCTCTGCTGGGTTGGTCTCACTGGAAGGCTTGAGACGTTTTTATTGCAGAACAGGTAGTGCAGGTTTTGCCTCTCTGAGAGGTCTTAAGCAGTATCTGAAAAGACAGCACTTAGAGGTGTGACTCACTAACAGGGACAACTTCCTTTAAGGTGTCTCATGCGGTTATGCAGCCTACAGAGCTGGCATGTCCTGGAAGCAGCTCCTGGTTTATGTTTCAGTGGGTATCAATTTGTCTGGAAATACAAGGCTGGAGGGACTTGTACGGGCAGGGGTATGAGCCTGCTTGGGGGCGATAAGATCAGAAAGCCTTTCTTCACGAGCCAGGGTCCTTAGTCTTCTGCATATCTACTGGTTTAGAAGGAGTTAAAGCCATCCTATTGTAAGTCATCAAAGACTACATACTCCATCAGTGTGAGTCACACAAGCCAATCATGCTACCAGTTCTCTTCTCATAGATGCTTATCTGTGAGAGATACTTTAATGAGGGTGAGCAGTGTAACAGCTCATACTTAAATCACAGTAGTTAAACTGCCTGTTCTTTGCGTGTATGCCGAATTATCCTCACAGAAGAAACACTGTAGAGCTCTACTTAGTCACTCTGGAAGGTGTTTCGAAAGGAAGTTTACAATTTTAAAATGTTTTACATCTTCCCCAAGCAATACCTTCTGAGGTTTTTGTTTCTAGGCAGTCTTTCTTGTGTCATCAGGTTTCGTAGGTTCTTTGTAGATTGTGTTTTCACAAAGAGTATACTGTATGCTATTCTGGAACAAATTTCTGATGCATGGTTGACTGTGATGGGGAGAGCTGATCTTGACAATCCATCAGGATCTTCATAGTCCCTTCCAGTCTGCTGTTCCTAAGCACATTTGTAATGCAGATAGTTGTCCAGTGACCTGGAATGAGACAGCCTATTCATTTCTGACAAACAGCCTTCAGATGATAATGTCTTTTCATTACTAAAATGAGCAAAATAATGGCAGAGATATGAAAGCCTTGCATCTTGCCACCAATTCACTGGAACCATTGGATTCTGCATGCATAAAAGCATACAGATACACACAGATAATCTGTGTGCATGTGCACGGATACATGCAGGCGTGTGTGTGAGAACGCTCAGAGGAGCACGTAAGAGTTGTGTCAGAAGAAATGGAACTACCTTTATGAGCAGAGTACTAATTATTGATCATAAAAGGTAGCTCCTCAAATACGTAGAACTTGACAAAGGAACTGGAGCTTCTCCACCTACCAACATGCACAGATATGCTTTTTAAATTTCACTTCACAGGTCTCTTTCCATCTTTTATATGCAAAATGGATGCTAACATAGTATCTGTACCTGAAAGTCAAGACAAAAGAAGAAGAAATAAATTTGTTGTTTAGAAATAAAACTTTATAATTTCCTTTTCTTAGCCTAAACTGTACAAGCATTTTTATTTCTACAAGAGATTTTTTTTCATAATTATTTATTTTTTTTTTTTTATAAAACAAACAAGATATTTGTAACACTAGTGTTACTCTTCAAGTCAGGTTCCACAGCTGTGCTTGCATTCATATTGTAAATTTAAAAAAAACATATATGTTATTTGTCCATGTAAATTTGTTCCAGTGTTCCAGCACAAAACCATGTGCTCGTGCTGCCATTTATAGAAGCAAAAATTCTGGCTATAATTTTAGAAGCTATCTTTGGGAATGGTGGGAAAACACAAAAATCACTGGTGATACTTCTTTCCTACAGATGTTAATCACCTCTTCTAATATTGCTAATAATGATTGTCTTATAAATTACAGATGATACATTTGAGTATTACCGTGGTTCTTCCTCTGTTACAACGTGTTTGGGTTTTTTTTATCTATACTGGATGAGAGTATTTGTGAGGATAAAAAAAATCTAGTCTAAGAATTTTCACGTGTAAAACAGTGAAAATACAATAATCATGACATCACAGAAGAGTTGTAAAAAGATTATGTTAATAATACAGACAGATTATGTTAAAGGACTAATTAGGATAGGATCCATATGTATCAATGCCTAATATATGTTCCTGTTATGTATTGCATAATAGTAAGTCGAAGTACACCAGGTCTGTCAGTGCTTATGGGATAGTTTAACTGTCCTCCCATTCTCGGGTCCCACCTGAACAGCTGCAGCCTCTACTCTCCCACTCAGTCCTAAATGGCAGCCTGAGCTGCCATCCAAATATGAAGATCATAGAATGATAGAATGAATCATAGAATGGTTTAGGTTGGAAGGGATCTCAAGGATCATCTAGTTCCAACCCCCTGCCATAGGCAGGGACACTTCCCACTAGAACAGGTCACTCAAGGCCTCATCCAACCTGGCCTTGAACATCTTCAGGGAGGGAGGAGCCATAGCCTTCTTTGGTAACCTGTTCCAGTGTCTCACCACCCTCACTGTAAAGAGCTTATTCCTAATATCTAGTCTAAATCCACCTGCTTCCAGTTTAAACTTAATACTCCTCATCCTGTCATTACAAGACCTTGTAAATAGTCCCTCCCCAGCCCTCCTGTAGGCCCCCTTTAGATACTGGAAGGCTACTACAAGGTCTCCTTGAGGCATCTCTTCTCCAGGATGAAGAGCCCCAACTCTTGTAGCCTGTCCTCATAGCAGAGCTGCTCCAGCCCTCTGATCATCTTTGTGGTCCTCCTCTGGACTTGCTCCAACATTTCCATGTCCTTCCTGTGCTGGGGGCTCCAGAACTGTACACAGTACTCCAGATGGGGTCTAAGAAGAGCAGAGTAAAGGGGGAGAATCCCCTCCTTTGCCCTACTGGCCACGCTGCTTTTGATGCAGCCCAGGACACAGTTGCTGTCTGGGCTGCACGCACACACACTGCTGCCTCATGTTGAGCTTTTCATCACCCCAGACCCCTAGGGCCTTTTCCTCGGGGCTGCTCTCCAGCCATTCGCTACTCACCCTTTATTTGCTTGGGATTACACTGACCTCGGTGCAGGACCTTACACTTGGCCTTGTTGAATTTCATGAGGTTAGCCTGGGCCCACCTCTCCAGCTTGTCTGGGTCCCTCTGGATGGCATCCCTGCCCTCTAGCAAATTGACTGTGCTTGGTGTTATCTGCAAACTTGCTAAGATCCATTTATACCATTTCCTTCTGGGCTTCTTTTTTCTCATACTTACCTGGTTCATTCTTTTTCAGAGTCCCACTGGTGTCAGTTCAGAACCCCGAGGTGCAGTGCACAAGCTCTGTGCATCACTGCGGCAGCACTGACCAGCGTCCATGCCTCTTCTGTTGGAGCGAGTCAGCAAAGCACACTCCTGCTCTGGTTGTGAAAAGACTTCACCTTGCTTGGTGGAGGTGAGAAAACTCTGAGACTTTATCACAATTCTGAACAGATTCTCTTGTCCTGATGACTGAGCCTGGCCTGAAGATGCATTTGGTATAGAAATCTCAACTCCTTTGTATATGGTGCAAACCAGAGTACGCTAAGGAAAATGGGGTCGCTTCGTTGAGATCTAAGTGAAGGTAACAGAGGTGGCTTTCCTTTCAGAAAATCATTGGATGACCAGTATATATCAGAAAAAAAAAATAACTTAAGTCAGCACAATACATTGAGATTTCTTGTGTCACTGTTGTGAAAGATTTAGATGTAACCACCCATGAATGGTATATTGCAGTTTCTTCCAGTTGCTAATAGCAGGAGGCAACATTGTGCAGCTTGGCTTGTTATAAAAAGCCTGTTTAAAGGTGCATGGAGTTGCTGCCCCAGAGACCTATTTTGTTCTTTAGTTTTTCCCACTTT
The DNA here is from genome assembly GCA_013399055.1 of Ramphastos sulfuratus. Taxonomy (NCBI): domain Eukaryota; kingdom Metazoa; phylum Chordata; class Aves; order Piciformes; family Ramphastidae; genus Ramphastos; species Ramphastos sulfuratus. Next base: position 356,193 of record WBNM01034953.1, read on the forward strand.
TGCTTTTCTGCATTAAGATATACTGGTTTTACACAAAGAACTATATTGTATTGTTGTGTAGATTCCTGATATGTTTTTTTTTTTCCAGCTTAGACTTTTTCACAGGAGCTGTGAGACCTTAGAAGAGGATATTTCAATCAGGCATGGGGCAATTCTTCAGAACTGGAATGCAGGAATATCTTTTGTGGTAGTTGCTGCATTTCCGGTGTGTAAAACTCAACAGCATTTGGGCCAATAAATCTGTGATCCAAATAGTCAGATGGAAAATATTATAATACTGTTTCCTGGCATTGAAGAAAATAACCAGAACTTCTGTTTTAAAAAACTACAGCTGCAGCTACCTTTTTTTTTTGTGTGTGTGTGTCTCCTTTTTGAAACGTGGAAGATTTCAGTTATTTAGCAAGCAAAGCTCCTTAGGGACCTTAGAGCTGCCTTCCAATACCTGAAGAGATCCTGTAGGAAGGCTACAGAGGGACTTTTCATAAGGGTGTCTAGCAATAGGACAAGAGAGAATGGTTTAAAGCTGAGGGAGAATAGGCTTAGCCTGGATCTTAGGAAGAAGTTCTTCATTATGAGAGTGGTCAGACTCTGGAATAGGTTGCCCAGGGAGGTTGTGGATGCCTCCTCCCTGGGGGTGTTCAAGGCCAGGCTGGATGAATCCTTGAGCAGTTGAGTCTAGTTGAGAGGCATCCTTGCCCATAGCAGGAAGCTTGGAGTAGATGATCTCTTAAGGTCCTTTCCAACCTAAGCCTTTCTATGATGGTTTTGAATAGTTCTTTTCATTGCATGCTGCATATGGCATAGTTATAATCCATAAATATATTTCACTAGCATTATATGGATGATTATTTATTTAGATTGGAATTAAGCTGTTTTGACTATTTAAGATGAAGAGGTTTCTCCTTAGCTATTGAAGACCCACACTTAGTTTTCATGAAGTGAAGAAATTACCTTTCACATCAGTGTGAGAAATTAGACAGGAAAGACAAATTTCAGCAGCTTCTGGTCCAGCTTCAAATGTGTTCTGATATGCATTTGTTTAGGAGGCACTCATTCTGTATTAAATATGAGTCAGAAAAATAAAAGCAGACGAACAAGCAAATGTTGCTTTTGTGAGCTGTGTTTACCTTATGTTTTGGTATCAGGCACATTTCTGAGAATGTTCTCAAATCAATTAGCATGCAGGAAGAAAATGGCCTAATAATGTGAAAGCTATTACTTAGTAGATGATTATTTAGGGGGGTGGGGGAAATGAAGCTTTCCTCATGGGATGTATGCAAAAGTTTGTAGAGCTTTTTTTCCTCTGTTCTGTGTTTTTGCAAGAAAACTAGTCTTAAATATATGGGATCTGGGACTGCTGACTTTTAAGAAGTCTTTTATAACTCCTACCTCTGTTTTTTATCCCCCTTGCAGAAATACTCTTTTTGATTTGTGCATTCTGTAATCAAATCTCCCACTGAAATCAACAACAACAAAAAAAGAAATGATAAAATTTTTTCTTATGGTAAACAAACAAGGTCAAACAAGGCTCTCTAGATATTATGAGCATGTAGAAATTAATAAGAGGACAATACTGGAAGCTGAAGTAATCAAAAACTGTCTCTCCCGTTCAAAGGATCAGGTAGGTTTTATAGATGTATTCTTTATCCCTAGACATTTTATTTTATCAACACCTTACATGTTTGATGTCAATGCTTCTGAAAACACATCAGTTTCCGTTGTAGGTCATTTATACATTTGCACCCATGAAGAAAAAGACTGTCTTTCTAGATGATGAGTTCAGACAGTTAACTGTTATTCTGCACTGAATAAGTATGTTTTTCTGAGGCCTACAGAGATTTTGGAATTTTTGTGTATCACTGTTGTAAAGGTTTCTCCTGTTTGAGGAAGCTCAGAGATCCAGGAAGAATTTATTTTATCTTGTTATTGCTTGTCTGGTAGAGATCAATAAAAGATTACTGCTGCTTTGCCAGAAGGTAGTAGGGATAACACTGACAGCTCAAAGCTTAAATAAAACCACTGTTGAAAAGTTTACAAATCACAAAGATACTCTCTAAAACACAGGAATTTTTAGAAAAAAGAAATTTTTAGGCCTCTGCATTAGGCTTTTTTTTTTTTCTTTTCTTCGAAAGAAGTGTCCACAAGTTGGAGAATTTCTTAAATGAAACTTGATATTTTCATGGCTCTTTTAATTGGTTCCATAAGAAAAGTACCAAACCTAGCAAACCTTTTTTTGAGCACATTGAGTTGCATTAAAGGAGAAAATTGTGACTTGGACTGGGAGCAGAGTTTTTTTGGTTTGTGTTCTGAAGTCAGCTTCTTTAGGTTTCACTAATGACATATCCTTGAACAGTAGTTTCCTCACATGCATCATTCCAGAAAACCTCTGAAAAAAACCAGTAGTTCCTATAAAGTGCCTAAGGAAATGAACCTCCTCTGTGCTGCTCTTGCAAGAGCATACCCAAATAGAAACGGCACCAGGAGTACTAATGGTATCCTCCCCTTTCAAGGTCCCAGCAAAATGATTTAAAAAAAGGAAACATCCCAGCATCTTGTAAAGCAGTATATAACAGCACCATCTGCTGGCTCCTGTCTTACTGTGAAAGATTAATGTCCCCCCCTGGGTCTGGAAGTCGTAATACTCTTGATTTTAATGTAAAAATACAGATAATTTTTTTTAATATGAAAAAGAGCTTCAGGTTGTCTCATTTGGAAGTGCATCTAAAAGAAAACTATGGGGAGGTATTGATTGCCCATCAAAAGTATTAGTGTGTTTTCTGTTAGTAGATGAAATGTTTTGTGCAACAGTTACAGAATCACAGAATGTACCTGGTTGGAAGAGACCTCAAAGATCACCCAGTCCAACCCTTGACCCAGCTGTGAAGGGTCAACACTAAACCATGTCCCTGAGCGCCAGGTCCATGCGCCGCTTAAACACTTCCAGGGATGGTGACTTCACCACTGCCCAGGCTCAGGCAGGCCATTCCAATATTTGAGAACCCTTTCAGTGAAAAAATATTCCCTAATATCCAACTTAAACCTCCCCTGGCACAGCTTAAAACAATTTTCTCTAGTCCTGTTGCTTGAAACCAAGGAGAAGACGATGGCCCCCTCCTCACTCCAACCTCCCCTACTAAATTTCTTTTGAGTCAGAACCATTTGGTGGATTTTGGGAAATCCACTGTTCTTTGTGGGCCTTACGAACATGAAACCTTATGCTCTTTGACCACTCTGTGTGTTTAAATGGCAACTACTACATTTGACTTGTTTTGCTTCTGCCTAGTGCTCTTTCATTGAGTACAAAGACTTCAGGCTGGTGTACCGACAGTACGCAGCACTTTTTGTAGTCGTTGGAATCAATGAGACAGAGGTAAGAAATCATATAGCCGCTTGAAATGAAAGCTTGTAGTGACCATCATGGGCAAGAGCTCAAGTCTTCTTCCAGTAAGGAATTTTGCAGTAGCAATTAGAGAACTTCTAGGAGTCACTGCAATAAACCCCCTCCATTCTTATTTTGGTGAAACAAAAAGGTATAAAAGCAAAAGTGGTATGTTTGACTTCAGTCTAGAGCAGTAGATTGAGCTGTTGTCATGAGGCATTTGGCCTTAGCTTCGTAATGATGATGCTTTCCAAATTTAAGTTTGATTAAACATAAATTTATGTGGGGGAGGTTTTCTCAGCAGAAGTGTTACAGCCAGATCATCTCTGTCACCAGTGGTGACTTACCAACTGCTTTCACTGTTTTTAACCTCCTTGGACAAATTTAAAAAATCCCATACTGTCAGCTAGAAAGATGCCAATACATGTAAATGAAAAAAAAGGTATCTGAAAACTGCTAATTACTGCTTTTACATGCATTCAGGCTGAGCCTGCAAGGCCTTAGCATTTACCTTGTTTCCCAGTGGTCAGAAAATAATTAAAAGCTTGCTACTTGCTTGGCATGTGGTGTGGAATGCAGCTGCTGACCACCAGAGTGTCTTTAAGTCAGGGTTATAATGTCAGGCAATTTGGGGCAAATGCTTTTGGCTTTGGTATAAAAATCAGCAATCTCTACTGCTGCAGCCATAGCCTTGCTCTGTGCTGCAGCCGGCTTGTGTGACTTCAGCACAGGTAGGCATAGCCTCCTTAGCTGTATGTGTCTAACCTGGGTGGGGGTGGAACAAAGGATGGGATGGGAGCAGCCCAGGAAAGACAAATCCATTTGCTACAGCAGTGCTTACCTGTGTGGTGGCCTGAAGCTTCTGCCCCTGAACACTGTTAGTACCTCTGCTGGGTAACTGCACTGCCTCTTGCTGTGGTGGTCTGAGCTTGTGCACTTCAAGTCTTACTGTATTTTCTACTTGCTTTTCATGCACCACAAACTGAAATAACAGTTACATTAATTAATATTAACTTGGTTTTAATTTCAGAATGAGATGGCAGTATATGAACTAATACATAATTTTGTGGAAGTTTTGGACAAATACTTCAGCAGAGTGGTGAGTCAGACATTGAATCTATTATGGAAGATTTCTTTCAAAGCTTTAGTGAATATGTCATTTCAGGGAATAAAAATAAATTAATTTTTTTCATGTTGATTTAGAACTTTGAGCACTTCAGTGTGAATATTACAATTATAAATAAGAAAAAAAAAAAACTGTCAAGGAAAAAAAAAGCAGTACTAGTTGATTTTTCAGAAAAGTATATATGGGTTCTAAATCATGAAACAAAACACCAGAAATATTTCTGTTAGAAAAGCTTGTACTCAGAGGTTTCTTTGGGTCACCTACTCTTAAATTAGCCACTGGCATTTCATACATTTCAAAGAAATAAAGAGGGTTTTATTTACAGTTTTGGTGGTTGGGTGTTTTTTTCAGCTCTTAGCATTACATCCTTCAAATTAATTTCATTCATGATAAAGATGGTGTAAGCATTAAGCAGGGAACTGACATCACTCTCCCTGAACAAGATCAGAGGGATGGAACAAATAAAACCTCAAAAAACAGTTTGTACTTGTGTTCCTCACCATGTTGTCATGCAGCAGTGGCTATCTGATATAGATAGTCAATAGCAGACATGGCTCCAGTTAAACTGACACTGCTTCTTTTATTATGAGAGATTTTTTTTTTTTTTGCTTATTTTCACAAAGTTTGAAAATGCAGCACTTTAATCCATGTGCCATTTAACAGAGGGTTTGTAATTATCTTGTTAAAAAACAGTTTGCTTGAAATCAGACTTGGGCATAATTTCAGTTTATCTGTGCTGATATGTTTGATATCTCTCAGGAAAAAAAAAAAGACTATGTTCTGTAGTTCATGTGCTTGAGGGTATAACCTTGGTAATTATACATGCAAGAGATTATTATGCAGGGCCTGTAACTAGTTTCCCAGTCCTAGTACCATAGTAGATGTACCCGAGCTCCCTCTGTGATTTCAAGGACATGCCTGAAAAAGTCATCAGCACCCTTCACTGCTTAGATAACTGGCAAATGTTTTAGGCTATTATCTCAGCTAGCATAGCACCAGCCTGCTGGTACTAAGTATATCACTTTCTGACTGTACTAAGCTCAGAATTTGTCTCTTAAAATTGTTATGATTGCAGTCCCAGCCTAAGCAGTGATAACCAGGAATGGAATTTGATCTTGGCAGCACAGGAATGCATAATCAAATTTAGTCACATCTTATCTAATTGAGCTAATAGTTGCCAATCACTTTTCTATTTCTTTCACTTGAGGCAGAGCAAAAATAGATGCAGTTCTCATACATATAAATGTTGTCTATCTCAATTCCTTGCCTATGTATACAATAGTTGTTAGAAGTTTGCTGAATTCATCCTGCCAGAGATATTTGTATTTGCCATAACATTTCAGGCTTGGAACTAGGGGAACCAAAAGGGGAGCTGGTGGGGTGTGTTACAGAAATCTCATGCCATTCCATGGCTTTATTTTTAATAGCATATAACATGATAGATGGCTGAGCACTGAAGAAGAGAGCTATAATTCTTGCTGGGGTTTCTGGCTGAAACCACAGAGCAAGAAAGTCTAAGTCTGTGTTATCATGTATTAATGTTTAGGATTTGCAGAATTTTTAGTAGAATCCCTTATTACAATGATAACAGAGGCAGAGCTCTGGGAAATGAAAGAACATCTGTTCTGCTCTAGTAGGACATTTTATCATCTATTATTATTTTTAGGTTTGTGAGTTTTAAACATTCTCACATACTCTATTTTTATCTAATGGGAGTTTACAGAGCTTGACTTTAGATATCAGAAAACATATTAATAGAAGTAGGGGGTAAGTTTTCAAAGCTGCTTGTGAGATGCAATTCTGAGTCCTCTTCACTTTTATATGGCTGCCCAGGGAAAACTCCACATGCTGTTCAGAATACACATCCCAACATTTTCAGCTACTTTTTAATGCTGATGAAACTTGAACCGAGCAGGCTCTTAAAATACAATTTTTGTGATGGATAAAAGATTTCTAACTGAAGAATGGCAGTCACTCAACAGATGCCTGTAGACTGCAGCTATTCCAGTTTAGAACATCTTTACAGACCACAGAAGTAGCAGTTTTACCAGTGGGAACTCTGCCTACAACCAGGGTTACACTGTGAATAGAAACCCTGTTAACAAAATAAATTCTCTTGCTAGCTGATAAAGATTCCCTCTTTTAGCAGAGACTAGGGAAGCTCCACCCTAGCTGTACAAGATCTTAACTGCTGAGGCTGTGATTAATTGTTTATAAATTTAGACTTTTATCTGAGGCACCCAAGTTAGAAGTTTGGTCACCCTAAGCTCCCATTACTGGCAGAGACAGATGAGTATCTCGAGAAAGTGAGTCATGCCTGAACTGTGCTGAGTCAGCTGTTGGAAGATACACATCTCTTCTGTTGACTGCACAGAGACCACAAGGGCTTCTAACTCAGACATTTTGGTTAAATTAATGGAATTACTTGGGGTAAATCCAAGCCAAGACTACAAGGGAAATGATGACCATGTGAAGAAATGTGTTGCTGGGGCTGGAGAACAGTTAGAAGTGCTAAGGGTCAGAAGGTTGGAGAAGCCTTCCTTCTCCTAATGTAGCCAGCCATGGCTACCACAGCCATGGGTGTTTGTAATGTCTAGATTTTGCTGCTGAAATGATATGCAGCAACATTTTAAACAGTGTTTTTATAAACATGTAAATTTGACATTGCCATCTTGTTTTTGCAGGAGGAAGGGAGAATACAGGGCTGGAGTTGCCATGATAGTAATGCTGCTTTTCAAATTGTTGCAGTGAGGGTTTCTAAGTAAAAAATTCAGACCATTAGCTTTTGTTACAGAGGTAGGAAACACATCAAAGGCAAAGGAGTGTTGCAGGAAAGAGCATGTAATTATACAGTCCAGAGCAGAAATCTGAATTGGCTTTAGATTTTGTGTCATTATTTGTATCAGTGTTTTCTTTCTAAGGGCATGTGTAACATTTAATGACTATGAGATGAGAGGTCAGACTCTAACTAATGGTTGTGTGTCTCCTTTCCTTGCAGAGTGAATTAGATGTATCCTTTTCAGTATCATAGCTGCACTTGTCTGTCTCTTTTTGGTGTACGTTCCAGTTCATACTGCCTTCATAGCAGTGTCAAACAGTCAAGGCAATACAGAGGTGTCACAAATTTCATACCTGCAGTAAGTAGCACCATTTTGTCACCTTTTCAAAAGCATAGCTGATGAGAGTCACCTATTTAAATCCTAAGTCATTAAGGTAAGCCTGATAACATTTCACAACAGGGAGAGCTTGCTTAGAGGCAACTAAGTACCATTAACACTGAACCAAGAGAAGCTGTATCCATGGGGGAACATTCAGGCTTAACAAATTATTACACCAGGGGTTTACTTTTTAAAATTTTGCAATAAAATAGATGCCTAAATGACTGCAGTAACAAGGAACTCAATGTGCAGGACCCTGCACTTGGATCTTGTTGAACCTCATGAGGTTCACTTGGGCCCCCCTATCCAGCTTGTCCAGCTCCTGGATAACATCCCATCTCTCTGGCATATTGACAGCACCACTTATGCCTGTGTCTGGTTTTGGTTAAATGCAGATCTACTGCTAAAGAGGGTTTCAGTTATACACCTGAAATACAGCTGCAGTATTTTATTCCAGGGTGGAAAAGTAATAATTTAATTTAGTTTATTTACTCCACTCTGGTGAGACCTCACCTTGAGTACTGCATCCAGTTCTGGAGCCCCTATTACAAGAAAGATCTGGACATGCTGCAATGTGTCAAGAGAAGGGCCACAAGGATGATCGAAGGGCTGGAGCTCCTCTCCTATGAAGACAGACAGAGAGTTGGGGCTGTTCAGTCTGGGGAAGAGAAGGCTCCGAGGAGACCTTATTGTGGCCTTCCAGTATCTGAAGGGGGCTACAAGGAAGCTGGTGAGGGACTTTTTAGAATGTCAGGTAGTGATAGGATTCGGGGGGAATGGAGCAAAACTAGAAGTGGGTACATTCAGATTGGATGTTAGGAAGAAGTTCTTCACCATGAGGGTGGTGAGACACTGGAACAGGTTGCCCAGGGAGGTGGTGGACAACATAGAAAAAAAATTATTTTTTTTTTTAAGTTGTTCTTACTTCTTTACTGAAAATAAGCAAGAAGAAATGAATTTCACTTTTAATGCTTGCCCACATGCTGGAGCTCTGTCTCATTTACTGAATTTATATATGTATGTAAGTATGTGCATATATTTCTTTCCTGACGTTCACAAAATTCTGTGGTATTAATAAAAAACTCCTAAATTAAAGGGGCAATAATGAAATTTCAGCATGAAGGAATTCTTCAGTTCTCTAAGCAATTGTGTAACTACATTTTCTTATTAAGTTACTACTGTTGAGGATTAGAACAATGCATAGTTGAGCATGAACATCACTGAATTAGAGTCTGCCCTGACCTCTTCAGTAATTATACTTAAAAATAGTCCCCCCCAGTCTGCAATTACCTGATTATTTTTACCTTAGATTGTTCAGAGTACTCATGAGTCTACATTCTGCCTGCCTCTGGTCATCATTTTAACATCAAGAGGCATTTCCTGTAGTTGCACACTCACAGTTACCACCAGTAGCCTGTTTAAGAGCTGAGAAAGGCTGCTGCCTATCCAGCAAGTTTCTCCATGCAGTGCTGGTCTAAGCTGTTGCATTATATGGCAGCAGGAATGTTTGCAGCTGCTGAAATACAATGTCTGCATGAGTCCTGTAGAAATTCATCTTCTACATGGATCTCATGTAGAATATAAATATCTGGGAGGTAAGTGTACATTGCTCTTAGTTGATAATACTGGAAGAGCTGATGTCTCACATGTCCCTCCTCAACATGTATGGCGTATGAATGATGTGTGCAAATTTTCCCTTTCAGAAATGTACCCATTCTGCTCTTCAGGAAGAGTTTTACTTACAATTAAGCATTCTACTTCTATATATGTACAAAAATGTACCCTTTCTGCTTGATACATTTCAGGAAGAATTTTAAAATTAATTACATTCTACTTCTATATATGTACAAAAGAATTCCCCCATTTAGGAAGAAGAGCTTTTCATAAATGGAAAGGATACCTAAAAGAGTTGAAATGAAGTCAGAGACCCTCAACAATAAATGCAAAGCAGAGGTGTAACAGTGAAGAAATGGACTGTTCAGGACTCTGCTTATTTTTGACAAGAACTTGAATAGCAGGCCAGGAAAAACTATATAAGATCTGGACTACAAGTGTCTTAGATGTTAACACAATGCAACCAATAACCCATCAATATGCCTTTCACAGTACAGGATAATATCCCTGCTTGGGATTAAACCATTTCTTTTGCCAAATACTCTTATGCCAAATCTTGTATTCGGTACAGTTAGCTTGAATGCAAAATATCTGATGGAGAAAGTACTATCTGAAGGTTTGTAACAGCAAACACCAAGTAGTATTTACAGAGTCTTTGTATATGGAGTATCTGGCAAGAGGCTGTCATAATTTCCTGTCTCCCTGCTCTTATTTTTGTGTACAGATCCATAGGAAGTTTATTTCAGAAGTGCTAGTGGCTATTCTGTATAGAAAGTAGTGTTTACTAACATGAAAAAAATAGTAGGAAATTACATCAAATTAAGCCTCATGAAAAGCAGATAATTATCATTAAAGGCTATTCACCCATGCACAGAGCAAGCCCCAGTTAAATCTGAAGGCTGAGGCCATCAGGCATTTGGAAGGTTCCTGGAGCCCATGCTAAGCCTGCAGCACGTGTGCTGATGCTTGGAGCTTCCCCAGACGCAGCTCATGGCCCTGCTCCTGCTAATCATAGAGTGGCTTAGGTTGGAAGGGACCTTAGAGATCATCTGCTCCAATTTCCCTGCTATGGGCATGGATGTCTCTAACTAGACTTGGCTGCTCAAGGCCTCATCCAGCCTAGCCTTGAACACCCCCAGGGAGGAGGCATCCACAGTGCACAACTGTGGCTTTCATTTGGGTCCAGAGACCCGAATTCACCCAGGGCACCTGCATTGTAGTTTGCATCATGGCCTGAGTCTGGAGTGAGCTGTCAGGAGGGGCACTTTGGGCAACAGGTAGACACTGGGTCCAGTCTGAATCCTGCCCAACAGGATTCATATATTACATTTATATGTATGGCATTTATATGTCTGTGTGATGCAAAGCAATTGCAAAGTTATCTCATGCACATTGCAAAAATGAACACTGATTAGCTACTAGCTAATGAAGTAACTATTTTAGATGAGAAACAGCCTTTTATAGAAGCTTTTATGTGTGTTTTGTAAAGCATGTAGCCATTATGTGATGTCCACTTTGAGTGAGTCACATACTTGAGGGCTAGCTACTAGCTAATGAAATAACTATTTTAGATGAGAAACAGCCTTTTATAGAAGCTTTTATGTGTGTTTTGTAAAGCATGTAGCCATTATGTGATGTCTACTTTGAGAGTCAGTCACATGCTTCAGGATACCTATGATGGCATGACATAACATTTCTCAAGGTTTTAAAATACCTGTAAGAGGTGTTGTTGGGCCACACCAATGAGCAAATACTGTAACTGTCCTAGAGATGTTGCTTCCTAATGTGTTAATAGCACTGAATGAGCTTCATTTCTGTGTAGCAAGAGAGTGGGGTTTTCTGTAGCTCTAAAAGCTCAGCTTGGGTGGTGTAGGAGCTGCCTTCTTGGTGTGATGATGACAAAAGTACTATCAAAACACAAATGTTACCACAGCAGCTTGGAGGGGAATGATATGCAGGCGAGCATGAGAGTTTCTAAAAATAGGCAAAGTTGATTTTACTATTGCTTGAACAGGTGAGGCAAAGCTTAATTGAAAACATATGATTAATTTAGAAAAGAACCAAATACTTACCTTCCCTTTGTGGGAGGGAAGGGAGAAGACACAGTGCTCTAGGACCAAACATTTGAAGAATGTTGTCGTGATCCAAACCAAACATTGCATTCCATTGCAACTAGCTGCTGCTGCTCCTCCTAGGACAGATAAAAAACTGTGATACAGGGAATACTTCATGTGAATCAACTCTGTTCTTCAGTTCCTCTGTGGAATAACATTTTCAGAACAAGCGTGCTTAAGTAGTAAGGAAATGGAATGATGAATTTGTTTTGTGAATTTCTAAGGATACACTTCAGTTTGCACTGCAAAATGAGTGTCTGAAGTGGAAAGCTGTAAGGATCAGATGAAAACTGTTGTTCTAGAATAATGACAGGACTTGAAGGCACCATTTGTCTCCTGTCATTTAAGGAAGAAACAGTCAAGAAAGCATTAAATGGATTTCAGTGCCTAAATCTTGCTTACCATTAGATTGACAAAAAGCTATTTATAGCTAATGGTAGCAAAGATGAAGTTGGAATGTGTGACTCTAGATTAAAAACAGAAGCAATCTGAACAAATCTTTAGTTCAAGGTGAATGTCCAGGATGGAAATCAAAGTTTTGCAATGCTGTGTATTCAGTAGCAAACCATCTACCCTAGAAGTGCCAGTGTTGCAATCAACACAGCTTTTGTTAGTGCTCCTTTGTGTATTACCTGATCACAAGGTGTGGGCTGCACTCTTAAGCCTAGTCACACCCTTGATAACTTGCCTGGAAAATCCTGAGGTATCTTAAAATGTCTCTATATGAAGGAAGTTATTTATCACATGCAAGTCTTATATGTGCCTTTTTCTTTTCCTCTTTCCCCTCTTCCCCACTTAAAACTCTGCCTGTATAATGTTTCGGGGATGGAGACACAAAACTATGTTGCATTTTCCTCCTCTTAGTATGTGTGTGCCATAAAATCAACTTGTGACAGTGGAAAGCACCACTAATGCCTTTCATTAAAGGGCAGATCTTGAAGTCACCAAAAGCCAGCATACCACTTAAATACCAACTGTAGTAGCTGTGACTTAACTTCTACTGCTGAGAATGCTGCCACAGCAGCAGTGACTGAATCTGCCCTCCCCTGACAAAAGTGTTTCCTGTCTGGGTGCTCTGAAACCTTGTTACAGACTTCTATTTACTGATGCAGAGATTTAGGTGTTTTCTTCTGCATACTTGGAATTGTAGAACNCCTATCACTACAGGCCTTTGTAAACAGTCCCTCTGCAGCCTTCTTGTAGGCCCCCTTCAGGTACTGGAAGGCTACTTTTAGGTCTCCCCAGAGCCTTCTCTTCTCCAGGCAGAACAACCTGAGCTCCTTCAGCCTGTCCATGTAGGAGACATGATCCCCTGCACAGATCTAATTAAAGTCCCTTAGTCCTCTTTCATGGCTATCCAGGATTCTTCCTGGAAGCAGGACCTTAAATGACAATTGTGGGTGGAGCACTCATTGAATATAGCTTCTTCATATTGCCAGTTGTTCAGACTGGTTTGCTTTGCTGCTTTTCAACTGAGTGTGGATCTATGACTTCACGGGATTAAGCCCTGAAATTTGGGGTCAGTTGCCAAACAAGTGACAGGTGGGGAGGATGAGCCTTGCTGAGAATCAGAGATACATATCCTTGACTGGGCAGGGCATTCAGATGTGAATGACTACTCAGTGTGTGCATGACGAGATGTAACCGTATAGTCATGAGACTTACAGGAAAGGGAAAAAAGCCAAAGCTGCTCCCTGTGCAATCTGACCGTTTGCCAAGAACAGCACTGTAAAAGGAGGTGGGAAGGGAACTGAAGAAGGGAGACGAGTTGCTAGGTTGATGAGGGTAAAACACTTCTTACAATTTCAAGGTGATAGATCTTTCCAGCATGGAGTTAGTGTCCCCATTCAAATTGCAGGTGAAATCACTGGTTCTGGAATGATGCCTGTGAGATTAACAGAAATCCTACACTGTTCTCTGCAATGGAGGAGAACCATTCTAAAATAACCTGGAATGGCCCTGCAGGGGAACTGCTGTCTCATTTAGCCATACTGGGTTTGAGTGCAACAGTCAGATGTTTTAAATGCTTTCATAAACATGGTGATGCAGAAAAATAAGGTGGGAATGGCAAGTTGCCGCATCATTGCTGAAGCTAGTTGATTCAGTCTTGCAGGTTTCATTGTCCTTGGGACTCTCAAAAGAAGACAAAGGCCTGGAGAGACTGAGCCCTTGCTCCACTGTGGGAACTGGAGCATTGTGAATCAATGGTAGAATGTAAATATTAAAAGCCATGAGGAGTTTGCTTTAGCACTTGTTGAAACCTGAATGGAATGTTATCTGACTTTGTTAACAGTGTCTCTTGGCCTGGGTTGTAGAACAGTGACAAAGGTGAACTAAGCAGCAGTAGAAAAGCTGTCTTCTTAAAAATTCTCACATTACTAGAATAAAGAAATGCTAACTGCACCAAATATTTGTGTAGAGCTGATTTACTTGAAAAGTATATCACAGGAAGACATTTGACTCAAGTCTTTAGATCAGTCAGCAGCTGAAACCACAGAAGCAGACTGTTGAGGTTTTAAGGGTAGCCTTGCTCCTCACAAGTCTGATTTTTAGAAGCAATCTATGCCTACAAGCAGACTTAAAAAGAAATCTGGTATTTAAAATAAAACTTGGAGTTAAGTTCGGTGGTTAAATTGAGGACAGCAAATTAGAAACTATCTAATGAACCATGGAACTATCCAAGAGCCTATTCATGGTTTCTATTCTTCTCTTAACAATAACTAGCAGTAAAGTTTGTGGGGAGGCTTGAATTCTGCTACTGCACATACACCTGCACTTTGAGGTTGGTCAGCCTGGAGCAGAGAAGCCTCCAGGGGGACCTTATTGTGACCTTTCACAAGCCTTTCACAGTACTTAAAGGGGATCTGTAACAAAGATGGGGACAATGTTTTTAGCAGGGCCTGTTACAACAGGACAGGGGGTCACAGTTTTAAACTAAAAGCAGGCAGATTTAGACTAGATGTAAGGAAGCATTTTTTTTACAGTGAGGGTGGTGGAACATGGCTTGCCCAGAGAGATGGTAGGTGATGCCCCATTTGTGGAAACATCAAGGTCAGGTTGAATAGAACTCTGAGCAACCTGATTTAGTTGAAGATGTCTGTGGTCACTGCAGAGGGGTTGGATTAGATAACCTTTGGAAGCTCTTCCCAAGCCAAAACATTGTATGATTCTATACCTGGACAATGCTGTGCTCTTGGTCCAGTAGAATCCATTTACTGGAGCAGGAACACAGTTACTTACCCTTCTGCACAAACAGCACCAAGTTCAGACCAGAGCACAGCAATTTGAAACTGGAGAGGAAGGTGACAGCCTGCTAGCTGTATTCTCATTAACTCAACCGTACAGGTTCATCCTACAGTTCAGTCTGAACAAGGTCAGGTTTCTGCTTTTTACCTCTTAGAAGGGTGGCCACACACAAAGCTTACCTAAGATACTGTGCCCTTCTTATTGCTTCTGCTGCATATGTTAAAGCAATCACCAAGACAGGGCCAACTTCAGCTGCTGTCATCACTGGGCCAGACCATCATTTTTAAGAATTTTTACAGACAGTAGGAGAACCTTAAGTAAAAGGCACCAGGTGCAGCTGCTACCAACTCAGCTAAGCTTGTCCATGGGGAAAGGTGGGTTTGGAATTCACTAGGCTGAGGATAGTTTCAGCACCCTTCCTATGCAGGTTTTCAGGCAGGCAGCATCTCTGTGGCATTTTAAGAGACCGAGCCAGTTGTCATAAGCTGAAGTAAAGACTTGGGCTTCTGAATCAGAGAGAAGGGATCACAGAAAAATCCCCTCTGCACATTCCCAAGTATTCCTTAAGCCCTGGTTCTCCAGAACCTCTGAATATGTTGATGAGTCTGACTTTCACCACTCTTTGCATGGAAAATAAGGCACCAAACTCAGACTAAGGAACTCCCATCTCAAAGCCAGGTGCTAAAAACCTAGGCATGAACATATTCAGTGTTAGTTAACTGAAGTCCAGTTCTTGAACTCAGACAGAAGACCATTCACATTCATGAGCTTGTGCCATTGCACCTCTGGTGGTTTAAGGTTTTGTCTGCCCAGCACTTGCATTTGCCACCTAGAAAGAACAAACATAACACATTTAGTGGCTCCTCAACTCTTTTCATATATGGTGCAGTACTCGCACAGTTCCAGCTCTTTGGCAGAGCAGTGGGGCAGACTGCTGGAGTTGGTCTCTATAGATCTCTGTGGAGCAGTCCTCTTCAATAACCAAGTCATGCTCAAAAGCTGAGACTTAAAACATCATGCTGAAGAGAGGAGAACTTTGATGACTTAAAAACAGGCTCTTGCAACTCTACTGCTTGGAATGGAAGTTCACTAAAATAAATACAAGGACTAGAGTAAAATTAGGTTGGCTTCCTGAGCTCCAGCCATAGCATCAATATCTTGACAGAGAAAGCACTCAAGAGACTTGTATCGAAGTTGGAAAAAGGTTTTGAAAGATTTAGTTAGAAGTTACTCTAAAGTATCTTGCTAGTTGCACTGCAGTGCTGCTGAATACACAGTCAAGAACTAGAGGGAATAAAACTAAGGCAGAGTTGATCTGTTGAGCACAGTTAAGAACACACGTGAAGAGCAGCAACAGGTGGAGGGCAAGGCTGATGAAGGGTTATTCACATTTCTCTGTATATGCATGTCAGTTAGGCCTAACAGATGGACCCAGCAGGCTCTTTTGCCATGCCTGTTTTCATTTCAGATTCTGGGGATAAAAGGCAACAGAAAGAGGCTTTCTTCATGAAGTAACTCTTTGCAGTTGTTCAGTGGATGCACAGAACACAAATGTACGCAGAAGATTGCCTGTCCCTTCATACCAGAGTAATGCCTGGGTTGTTTTTCTTTGTTGTTGTTGTTCTTTGAGACAGTTGCTCAGGGGAAGAAAGACAGGGTTATGGACACATTTGGTATATCACAATAGTACAAATACATACTGCTTCAGATGATTTTCAGATTAGAAGTAGCTTTTAGAAAATACTTAAAAGGAAAAAGACTTTTATTTTTACTAGAGCAATGACTCAGCTTTACATATCAACATATTCCTGCTGTTTTCAAGCAATTCATTTTCAAATAGTTTAATAAATTGGGAATTGGATTTTAAGAATTTGACTGACAATTTCTTTTCTAAGAGAAAAAGTGGAGTATTTGCATCTTCACGCTCAAGGCTGTTATCCCTTGATAACATTTTATATTACACTTTTATATTGAATATATTATAATTAACCACCTACATCTAAGTTCACATTTACCTTGCTCTTGGTACTGTTGAGCCATTTTCCTATATTCAAGTTCAAGTTTACCTTGCTTTTACTACTGTATGGAAATATTCCAGGATAGGATACTGCTGGGGCTTCAACTTCTGTGCTACAAACTTTTGATATCTCTGTGGCCAGGCAAGAAGGTGTCAGTTGAACCTTTTTCCTGCACGTTATTAAAATAAACAGCAAATAAACTAGAATGAAGAGACAGCCATTTTTTAAAGCAATGATTAAAGACTAAGCTGCCTAAGATTTTCTCTGAATTATGTTCATGTTGTTCAAGATCTCCTTAACTCGAAATGTTCCCAGATCATGTTCAATTTGGACAGAGTGCACATCATTTTGGATGAAATGGTGCTAAATGGTTGTATCGTGGAAACAAATGTCAACAGAATTCTTGCCCCTCTGCTTGTTCTTGACAAAGTGGCAGAAAGCTAGGAAGATGCAAGAGTGACTAAAGCATTTTACAGATGACAGTGGAAACCATCAAAAGTGTTTTGAGTCATAGAACTCACTCATCCAATACTCCAATTAGCTGGAAAATAATTCTGTTTCTCCTATACCCTTCATACCTAATGGAAAGATAACAGCTAAACAAGAAGTGCAACCTTAAATTTCAGCTGCAGCTTTACTGACCCAGCAGAAATCTTTCTAAAACAGTCAACATTTAAAAAGAACTGATTGAGGATAAAGTCATGGAAACTTACACACGACTGTCTGTCTTGGAATGACTTGGAGTGATGTAGCATGCTGCCAGACCTGTAAGACAAAAATATGGAAATACTAATTCAGTGCTTCCTTAAAGCACCAACTCCATTTTTTACTTTTCATACAAAAGTTAAAGTTCTGTAACTTTTATGACCACTTCATCCTTCATTAAAAACCCACTTTCACTCCCCTTTCCATGGAAGTTATGGTGACAAAAAAAATGTGAATAACAGAAGTACAGATGTATTTAGTATTCCTGCATCTCATACAAGTTGTACCTACAATAGTTGGCATTTAATATTATATAACCTTACTAAAAAAAATCAGTAAAATGAGGCTTGATCATCTTCTCTCATGTTGGCTTCATAAATCACACAAAATCTTGCCTGTTTTGGCACAGCAGTGTATTTTTTTTTCCTCTTGTGTATTTTATCCATGCATCATGATTAAAATGTTAACAAAAGATATGCAAGTTTCTCAGTACCAGCCAGGTACCAAATCAAATCTTTCTTTTCAAGTGGGAGGAGACAAAAGCAGCAGATGGAGGCTTGTCAAGAAGCAAAAGAATCTCCATCCCTCATGCCACCAGCCAATAGAAAGAGACCTAAAAGACTAGGGGAATTGAAAGAAATCCCTGCTCAGAAGGCAGGCAAATGCCCTCCTGGCTTCCCCTACCTTCCCCATTGCCCTTACACAACAAGTATGGGGCTCTGGAACTGGAGACCCAGGCTATGGAGAAATTACATGAAGGTCTATCCATGGGGTCAGAATCATAGAATTACCAGGGCTGGAAAGGACCTCAAGGATCATCTAGTTCCAACCCCTCTGCCACAGGGTTGGAACATCTAGCCTGGCCAGGTTGGAAGTGGTGAGGCTGAGGAGAGAAGTGCAAAAGCAATTTAAAAGGACTTCAAGGCACTGGGGGGATTGGCTGAAGGATCGGCAACTTGTTTTCTTCAATCCCTGCAGTAGCTGGAAAGACTGCACTGAGCACTGAATGGAACAGGCACACACAGCTGGTGAACTTGTGGCTCAGGGGCTGGTGCCCCAAGGGGCATTTTGGTTTCTCTGACCATGAGAACATTTCTGCAGCGCCAGGCCTGCCGGGGACAGAGTTCAGCTGTCTCGAAAGGGCAGAAGGATTCTTACACATGAGTTGGTAAGGCTCATTGACAGGGCTTTAAACTCTGTTCAAAGGGGCAAGGGAATAAAATCAAACCCACCAGAGAAGAGCCTAGAGGTGGCATGCCCGTGTCAAGGGTAGAATTGATAGCCCAGCCCAAGTGCACCTATACCAATGCACACACCATGGGCAACAAACAGGATGAACTAGAAACCATTGTGCAGCAGGACAGCTATAACATAGTTGCCATCACAGAAACATGGTAGGATGACTGTCATGCTTAGAGTACTGCAATGAATACTCTTCAGAAGGGATAGGCAGGAAAGAAGAGGTGATGGAGTAGCTGTGTGTTAGGGAGTATTTGGATTGTGTAGAACTCAACAGCTGTGATGGTAAGGTTGAGTGCTTATGGATAGGGATTAGGGGAAGGGGCCAACAAGGCAGATAGCCTGTTGAAAATCTGTTACAGACCACCCAGCCAGGAGGAGGCTGAGAAGGCATTCTGCAGGCAGTTGGCAGAAGTCTCATGGGGGACTGGAAATACAACACATCAGAGATAAACATGGGACCAGAAATACAACACAAACAATCCAAGAGGTTCCTGAAGAGTGTTGAAGAGAACTTCCTGAGCCTACCAGGCAAGTGCCTCACTGAACCAACTGTTTACAAACAAGGATGAACTGGTGAGTGATGTGGTGGTTGAAGGCCACCTTGGGCTTAGTGATCATAAAATGACAGAATTCTGGATTCCTGGTGCAGTTAAGGAGGGGAGGGTCAGTAAAACTGCTATCATGGACTTCTGGTGAGCTGATTTGAGACTATTCAGGATACTGGTTAAAAAGTGCCCCTAGGGAGACAGTCCTGAAGGGCAAAGGGGGCCAGATGGGATTCCCTCAAGAGTGCTGAGGGAGCTGGCAAAGGAGCTTGCCAAGCACCTCTCCATCATCTCTCAGCAGTCCTGGTTAACAGGAGAGGTGCCAGATGACTGGAAACTTAACAGCATGACACCCATCTACAAAAAGGGACAAAAGGAGGATGTGGGGAACTGCAGGCCTGTCAGTCTTACCTCAGTACCAGGGAAGATTACGGAGCAGTACATCTTGAGTGGGCTTACATGGCAAGTGCAGGATAATGGTGGGATCAGGCCCAGGCAGCAAGGGTTCATGAAAGGCAGGTCCTGCTTGACCAGCCTCATCCCCTTCTACAACGAGGCGACCCACCTAGTGGATAAGAGAAAGGCTGTGGATGTTTTCTACCTGCAGTTTAGTAAAGCCTTTGACATATCCCACAGCATTCTTCTCCAGAAACTTCCAGCCCATGGCAAAAACAGGTGGACTCTTTGCTGGATCAAGAGCACCATCAGCAAGCTTGCAGATGATGCTACATCAAGCAGAGGTGTTGATCTGCTCGAGGATGGGAAGGCCCTGCAGAAAGATCTGAACAGGTTAAATCAGTGGGCAGAGGTCAACTGAACAAAGTTTTAACAAGACCATGTTCCAGGTCCTGCACTTCGGTCACAGCAACCCCAAGCAACACTACAGGCTTGGGGCAGAGTAGTTGGAAAGCAGCCTGGTGCAGAAGGGTCTGAGAGTACTGGTGGACCAGGGTAGCTGGGTTATAGTTGGACTTGATACAACTCTTTTGTTGAAGTACAGTAGACACGGGTGGGAGGTGGGTAGAGACTCCCCTTCAGTTTTGCATTGGGGAATATTTCCAAGGCATAACATTATTCATAGCAGTCAGTAAAATCTGGCATCAGCCTGATTTGTGTGTGTGTGAGGCAGAATCTCCTGGCAAGCCATCCCTCAGCAACAGTCCAAGACAAGGCTGTTACCAAAGAGAACTGGCACAACAAAACTTACCACACACATTCAACTATCTTTCTGCTCTGGTATCGCTGCAACATCTCACTTCATCTTACTGCAAGCCACTCTTGACAAGTAAATACCTCACCAAATGTTGAAATCAAGGCAGGCACTCCATCCCAAGTAAAGCTGACTCAGCTCCATCATCTGACCTGGCTTTTATGCCAATGTAATGAAGAACCTCAGGTCACATGGACCCACTGAAGAGCACCAAAAACTGCTACATGCAGCACTAGTGCTGCCAGACTGGTTCTTCAGAAGCTGCGCTGTGTAATTTTGAGAGGATTTGGGCACAGAGATGAGTTTGTAAGATGAATTACTGCCATGTACTCCTTTTAAGCCTTGAAAAATGTCTGTCATTGTTCAGAACCTGTACAGAGATTTAACAGTAGTAAAAGCATTAATTATTCAGAGGAGATAGTTTTATATGTTGCAAACATTTTAATGATTACTTTTGAGCTTATACATTGGGTGTTTTTTCTTTTTAAACTCCAAACTGCAACAAGTTAAATAAATGTTTATAATATACAAAGAAAATACAACCAAAAGTAAAACTTGCTTTAAGTGTGCCTTGCACTAGGAACCAGTGTTTTTTAATAGCTTTATTGTTGAGCTGCACAAACACACTTAAGGATTTGATCTTTATAGCAGGGCGTTTGAGAAACCAAAATATATTCCCACTTGGAAAAAGAAAAACAAAACAAAACCCCAAAAGGTTGTGCATGATTATATGCAAAAACCCCACTAAAATACTCCAATAGTGCAGGCACCATTAAAAAAGAAAAAGCTGGAGATGCCCACTAACTCTAAGTTTTAAGGAAGCAAGTTTTTTTTTTTTTTTTACCAGTTAGCTTAAAGCCAGCAAAACAGGGATAAGTGATGGCAACTGTAGTGTACAAGTTATTAAATGACAAACTTTACACAAATACACTGTTAGAAATTTGTGTCAGTGAACACTGAAAATCTGATGATCTGTTCTTTGGAACAGTCAAACAGAACCACCTTAATTTCCAGTTGTGCAAGCCCTTGAAGCATCACACAGTGTTCTGTGCCAATTTCTTGCTGGCTGTGTAAGTACAAGGATTTGTTTTGTCATTAGCAGCTAACAAACTTATTCCACATGTTCCTAAAGCCTCACAGGTGAAAAAAAAGGCAAGTCTCATCAGAGCACAGCGTGGAGATCTTTTTTTTTTTTTTTGCACACAAACACAAGAGGCTTCGCTAGTATCAAAAAACACTTTCTCATGTCCCATACTGCAGTCAGCAGCTCAGTTGAGGTGGAAGCCTTTCTCCATTGTAGCAGCTAGCAGACGCTCTCTCATTATCTCCTCAGAAGAATACTCAGGCAACTTGAGGTAATGCACACATGTATTCACAGATGGGTAACTTGCATCTGTAGCATCAACCTGAGGGTAACAAAAGAGTTTTTTTTAAAACTGGTTGTTTCACAGCACTCAATTTGGTACCTACAAGTTGTAAAGTCCTCTCTAACTTGTGGCATTGATAACATAACATAACCGGTGCATAAGTAACTCTGGTTGCCAAGAAATGGTAGCATCAGAAAAGCAACAGACCCACTTATAATTACTTTATTTGTACATTATGACCACGAGCCAGCAATGTGCCCTTGTGGCCAAGAAGGCAAATGGCATCCTGGGGCATATTAGAAGGCCTGTGGTTAGTAGGTGGAGAGGTTCTCCTCCCCCTCTACTCTGCTCTGGTGAGGCCATATCTAGGATATCTCGTCCAATACTGAGTGAGGGTGACAGAATCCGCCTGGGATGTGCTCCCGTGTGACCTACACTGGGTGATCTTTCAAGGTCCCTTCCAACTCCTAACGTCCTGTGATTAATTCTTCTCTATTAAAATATGAAGTCAGAGAACAGACCTGAAACAGAGGTTGGTACTAGCTTAGTGTCATGAATCAAAAGCAACCAACCAAACTGATCAGTGCTGTCTCTTAGCATAGCAATGATCAGATTGAAAAGCCATGAGGTGGTTTGAAGGGCAGTTTGCAGAAGCTGTACCTTGCGTACAACAGTGAGCCGGGGATGTAGATTTGCCAGTCCTCCTGGGGGAAGTGTGGAACAACCAGTGGTGAACTGGAGAAAAGCCTTCCTTTCATCTGAAGACATACCACACAACACTCTCACGAATCGAAGGAATCCAGGGCTGAAAGTACATTAAAATAATCAGTTATGGAAACAAAATTGGAGTGGATTTTTTATTTCCCAGTACAATCATCATATTTAGCCATGTTTAAGCAGCAGAGATCCTAGTGCCTGTAGAGTAAGATATCATACATCTCATAAAAATACTTCTTTAATCTCTTTTCTGAGTTTTGCACAGAAAAATATAGGCAAGAAATAACTTTTCTCCATACTTGGAGTGTTATTTGGCTATCTTGCATGTGAATTGGTAGCAAAGTCATTCTTGTTCTTTGTGAAGAATTCGACTATGACCTTAAGATCTTTTCTGTACTATTTCTGCACTACAAAGCCATTTCGATTTAATTTACAAATTTCATTTCTAACTCACTGAAGACCTTCATGTGAAGAAAAAAAATTTTAAAAGGAAAAAAAAAAAAAACCCCGTAAACAGACTACAACAGATCTTCAAGGAATCCTCCCAGATACCACTGCTTCCATCCATACCAGCCCAGGGAACGAGGGGGAGGAAAAAGCGTAAGAAAAGCACAGCCTGCTGAAGCACACTCTCTGGTATCAGGTGTTGTAATCTCAGCTGCACCTTTACATGCAGGGCAGGGTCAATAAAGAATCACTCCATACAGCATCTTGGACTGATGAGGATCCTTCAGCAGGCTTTATGCTAACAGTTCCGGAAGGAATTTGCAAAGTTTTGCTAGCAAACAAGACTTTCAGCAAGAAAATCCAAACCAAACAATCCCCAAAACATGGAGACCACTGCCCAGCAGCAAATCACCAGATTATTTGTTCCCTGCAGAGTACATTCTTTTAGCTACAGTTGAAGAGCAACAAATAAAAAGCAACAGATAACAACCACACCCAAGTGAGCAGAAATTATAACCACCACCAAAGATTTAAGTAAAAACTCTAGAATGCTATTTTTAGTAGCTTGTGCTATTTCACTGTCATTATATTTCTGATAATTATTTATGTTTTAATATTTTTATGTCTTTTATCCTCATCACAAAAACACCTTCTAACTTATCTGTTGTACCATACGTGGTTATTTCATGTAGTTTTAGACAATTTCTTGCTCTTCAATGACCACCAATTTGGTGTCTTCATCTAATGAACATGAAATGACAAAATGTCCAGAGTGTATCTTTTAGCTACTCAGAATGTAATCAGAATATTAAGTACCTATCTCGTGTATATCCTAGTTTAGGTTCAGTGTAATTGATGATGTCCTCAGCTGCCCAAGAAGGTGACTGATTTCCACAAAGAATCATCTGAACTTCTTCATGGCTGAAGGAACTCAGCTTCTCCATTGGAAAGACTCTATTGAAGCCATCTTTAATTTACAGAAGAGACAGTTATAAATCAAAAGAATATTTATAAAGTGACAGCACTTCAATTCTATTGTAAATCAAAACAGAATCATGGAATGGCTTAGGGTTGGAAGGGACCTTAGAGATCCTCTACTCCAACCTCCCTGCCATGGGCTTGGACACCTCTCAACTAGACTCAGCTGCTCAAGTCTGCATCCAGCCTGGCCTTGAATACTCTCAGGGAGGAGGCATCCACAACCTCCCTGGGCAGCGTATTCCAGAGTCTCACCACTCTTGTACTGAAGAACTTCTTCATAAGATCCAGACTAAATCTACCCTCCCTAAGCTTCAAACCATTTCCCCTTGACCTATTGCTAGGCACCATTATGAAAAGTCCCTCTCCAGCCTTCCTGTAGGATCCCTTCAGGTATTGGATGGCACCTCTAAGGTCTTACATAAGGTAAACAAAACCTTTTCAAGATTAAAAATTACCTAACTAATGCAAAAGTGCTACGACATCACTGTCTATTGGACTCAATGTAAAAGTTTGGTTCTGAAAACCATTCTATGCCAGCACTTTAACCCAACACCCTCTGACCACCAGTTGGCCCACCTAACTGCATACATATTCTGCCATAGTTCATTACCTCTGAATGCCTCCATCTGTTTCTGTATACCAGTATGCATGCAGAAGTCAAACATGAGATCTACATACTCCTCTGCATTATCCATTGTGACAGTCTGCAAAACAATAGGTACTGTAAGAATTCACTTCGCATTGGAGTCACTGCTGAGACTGTAAAAATTTAAATGCTGTTTAAATTCTAGAAGTAGATTCTTTCTTTACCTCATCTTCACCACCTGGCTTGAGATCCACAGCTGTAAATCCATAGACTTTGGATGAGGGACAAAACTGAAAATTCAGACTGCAAAATAGAGATAGTTACTAATTGCAAACATGTGTACTACTGTTACTACAAATATACCAGATTTTAAACTGCACCCCACACCCAAAAGCATCTCACTACATTTCAAACCACTGTTTGTGGATCATTTTGTATATCCACCATCAGTGGTACTACAGTACAGAAACACAGTTAGTAATAGACGACACAGATAATACATGTTTCTAATCTATAGTATGCACATGCATGTTCTCAGCACCCACTATCAGTTAGTAATGGACTACACAGAAAACACGTGTTTTAAATCCATGGTATGCACATGTCTGTGCTGACCATCCACTACCTGGATTTTCTAACCACTGAAAACTTCATAGCCTTTGATATCTTTAACTTATCAGCTTTAAAACTGCTCAGACTGTTTAATTCAGTTTAACTCAAAAACCCCTTTACATTCCCTGACAGCATCAACAGTCACAGAGCCACTTAAAATATTTAGGCCTTTCAATGGTGCTACTTCCTTTCTCTCTCTAAGCCATGCTAAAATCTGCGAGGCCTTCAGCAATTACTGAACTTTGAGTAAGCAAACCTTGTATCACAAGATGATTTTAACAAATAAACCATAAAACTATCGTTGTCTGAAATTAAATAACAAAAGGTGATATCCTGACACAAAATTACATCTTTAACATTTGCTACAATTTAGCACATATTCTGTGTTACATGGACTCAAAACACTGCAGTCTGTCTAGAACACAATCTGACATTTCCATCTGTTCTCTTTAAAAGCTCTCAAGTTTTAACTTGATAAATTCCAAGTTACCATAGCAAAGAAGTTACTAATTTGCACTTTTGTGAAAGGTCTTTGCAAGTGTTTGCATGTTTCTAGAGTCAAACAGTGTTGCAACACAACCACATTTAAGTTTAAACACTAGGAAACTGAGCAACTGAGAACAGAAAATCTTCAAACCAGGAAACAGGAATACAGATACAGATGGATCTTGCTCTATCTCCAACAATTCCCCCTTGCAATGATCCTATTTAAAATGAAGGAATCTTCATTCTTCATTATACATGCTGTCATGTCACTGTTTGCATATTTACACATAGATAATAACTCTTACCCCAAATCTTCTATGCTAAGTGGAGGCCCCGAACCCGATGGATTCTTCAGCATCAACTCCTGTAGCTTTGTGTTCTTTTCATCTTCTGACAGACTTTTGTTGCTTAAAATCTGACGCCTTTTAATTGCAAGGTCCTTAATTTCTTTTAGAAACCTAGCTCTATGTGGATTTACTAATTCGAAATCTTCCCATGTTAAAATTCCATTAAACCAGGCAGGAGGTTTAGGTTTTGGTGGATCAAGAATAAATTCTGATTTGGAGTCTTCTTCCAGACTTCCTACTGACAAGGAATCATGGCCTTCTTCTGTAGAAGCCTCCGACTGACTTTCAGTACAGTGCAAGTCTCTGTCACCCCGTGACTCGTATATCAACTTACTCATGTTACTTTTGATATCCCCCATGCACATGAGTTTAAAAAAAGGCTTAGAAATGGGTAAATCCACAAGTCTGTTGTCCTGAATGCATTTAGCCAAGAAAATTCCAAGGAAATGAAAGAGTTTTGTTATTCTTTCAAGTTCATCACTATCTTGTGGGAATGGTGCTGTGAAGAGTCCACATGATCTCTGTACGTAGTAGCCAGGGGGTTTCAATCCACCACCAATATCAACCTGATTTAAGAGAGGCACAAAAAAAAAAAATAAAGCTGACATTGTTAAAGGTGATTTTTTTTGATCAGTGCTGTTTCACTTATCATATTAACTTGACATATTACATGTTAGCATAACTTCTCTGTTATTTAACAGGGAAGGCAGCAAGCTGTGGAGCTGAGTGATATTTTAGCCATGACCATGATAAGCAGCTGCTCACTGATCGTGTGCTCTTTTCTCCCTGGGTATCTTGCTGATTTTCACTCTGTAAGTACTCAGTTCAAAATGCAGACTGAAATATACCTGACGGGACTCATCATCTGGAAAATCGTCATCACAAAGCCAAGCTCCCAAATCTGTCCTCTGAAATTCTGCTGCCACCAATGCATAAAATTCCAAGGTAGGACCCAGGCCTGTTCCTTCTTCCCCTAAAAACTCAACCTAGAAAAACAGGGAATGGCAACAATGAACGAAAATCCCAGTGGAATGTTTAGCGCTGGTTACAGAAGAAGATACTTAATTCAAAACAGCTATCTAACCTCGCTCTCCTAGGTATGCTTTACCTCTAGAACAGATTTTCTGTCTGCATGGATCTGCATGACATTTTCTGCCCATTCCATCAAGGATTCACCTCGCGGAACTTTCACTCTTTCATGTTTGAGACGTCCAACTCTGAATTCTCCTGGATCATCACGGCGCACCGTGCTTGTGCTCCTTGTCCTTTCAACAGTGGCTTCACGTCTGTTCTGTAGCCATACAATTGCTCTGGAGAAAAGACAAAAACTGGTTACAACTTCTGTGTCTACCAGCACAAAACCTTTAAAGTAGCACTAAGAAAAAAATCACCTTGTTAAGCACTGATTGTCTCCTAGTTTTTTTCCTTGTCATATAACCAAGTATTTTTTAGAAGCACTTGAAATGCCCAATACGGGCTGCTTCCTATTTGATGAGTGTTGAGAACTGATGTAATACATAGCACCAATGAAAACTTACAGTTCTGGATGTGAATTACCATAGTTTTCAAATTCCAGTGCAATGGGCAGAGGGCAGCATTTACTGCAGTACTTTTTAGTCCCAAGAGGCAAACGGTGACCTTCTGATACCTGAAGGGGGACTACAAGATGGCTGGAGAGGGACTGTCTACAAAGGCCTGCAGTGGTAGGATGAGAGGCAACGGTTTGAAATACCAGAACAGTAGATTTAGATTGGATGTAGGAACGAGTTCTTTCCTCTGAGGGTGGTGGAACTCTGGAACTGGTTGCCCAGGGAGGTAGTTCAGGCCCCATCCCTGGAGATATTCAAGGTCAAGCTCAACAAGGCTCTGAGCAATCTGATCTAGTGGAGGATGTCCCTGTTCACTGCAGGGGGGGTTGGACTGACTTTTGATGACCTTTGGAGGTCCTTTGCAGTCCAAACCATTCTATGAAAGTTGAAGTGAAATCATACACACATAGACTGAGACCAGTGAAGGAAGAACAGCTGCCTCTAACAACACTACTTATACGAAGTCAAAGTTGAAAATTCTTGTATGTGTTGCTAGCTGTGCAGCAGAAACAATCTACAAACACTACCATCTGCTGGTTGTTTTCCAAGTATGGCCAGGTGTCATGACACATGCAGAGTGTGCATACCCACCTGCATGTACACACAGAGTTCATATACAGCATGGGAGTTCTAAGAACTATTTCCGGCAGTTTGAGAGCTTAAGAAAGCTCCTTGCTTATCCAGTAAATACCATGCAATGTTTCCTCAGGGATTGTTTTAAAACAGTTTTTCTAAAAAAAAAAATATTTATTTTTCAAAGCAAACCCAAAATGCTTCCAAAAGAAGGCCAAAATTTTCCTTATTAAGAACATTTTAACTGGCATTTTGCAAGACACTATCTTTTCTTCTCTTCAATTCTTCCTTCTCATTATCTATATAAGTAAGATGGCAAAAAGATTTACACTATCTATATATCCTCAAGGTAAATCACTGCTGCAATCAAATTATTGCTAGTTTCTAGATAATGAAGCACTAGAAAAGGTAAACTTAAATACCTGAATATGGCTGCTTTTGCTGTACTTTCATCATGCAGCTAGTCCTAAGTTTTAAAATAGCATCTTCTTTAAGACTTTAGTGAATTAAAAATAAATGAACCAAGCGAAACAATCACCAATTGGTTGTAGGAACTACAAAAATATATGTGCTTTGGTGCATGTTTTCAAAAAACATTTAATTCACATTTCTTTTCAGAATATTTTCTGGTTTGTTCCTTAGCCCTTTATGCAAGGAGCTGCAACATCATCTAATTACTGCCTGATAACCCAGCTAGAAGGTACACAAGCAAATCTTTCAGCCCAAGTGGAAAAATAAAATTTCTTCCAAGGAATTTCCTGAAGAATATCCAACAGAAGGTATGCTACTCATCAGAAACTTCTAAGACAATGATCAAGAAATGCTGAAAATGTTTCAAGTGTCTAAAAGTCTTTTTTAAAATTTCTTTTTTCTTCTTCCACAAATGCTTTATATTTGGCAAGCAGAATCTGTCTCCTTAGGACTGCCTGTGAATTAGCAATGAAAAAGCCTATTAGATTACATTACCTTGATGCTCCAAATGCCGTGCAAGTGAAGTACAGCTGTCTTGTTTCAAATGGAATTAAGAAAGGACACTTGCTTGTTAGCTGCTCACACCAGTCTGGCAAAGCTCCACTTGCTAGTGCTAGTGGTTCCTGCAGTTTAATTCAAGGGAAGAAAGAAAACAAACAAACAGAAAAACAAACATTTAGTTGCAAGCTAAGTACATAAACACCCAGCACACCCAAGTACAAAGTTTTCATCTGTGTTTGAGCAAGCATCTTCCTTTCCAGCAGCTGACTTGATTTTTCTCTTTCCTTTTTTTAAAAATTTTCTCTCTTTTTTCCCTTCCTTTTAAATGCTATGAATGAGAAGCTCAGAGTTTCTAGGACTGAGGAGTGGACAGGGTGCTCTGGCTGTAGTAAATCTCTGGAATATGTACTACTCAAAAAAAAAAAAACAAAACCCTTTGTGGTGGTAATAATGATCCCTACTAAAATATTACTATAGTCCCTTTTAAAATACAAGTAAAATAAAAAAGCAACTGCAGAAATTACTGCTACAAGGAGATTAAGTGTGCCTGAACAGTCTTTAAAAGAACATAAAAAACTTCATTATTTTTGTTTTAAATTAATAATTAAGGAAAAAATGCAATTTAAGAAAATAAATAACAAAAAACAACTCCAAGAGCACACAAGGGCCAATCAAGTCAGGAATCCTCAGCTTCTTTAGATGTTTGTTAGAGAAAATGTAGTTTCCTTGAAGAACTATGTCTTAAAGTTTCCCTTTTAAAGCATCAAACCAAACTGGTACCAACAATATGTTTTCTAAATGTTACTTTTGAATGCTTTATGTGAAATGTATAAATAGAATATTTGCAAACTCTAACAAGTAATTACCTTTGTTACGATAACATCAGGCATACATACATAAGCACACCACATTATAACTCCAATGTTTAGTTTAGGAAAAAAAATTTTAAAAAATTAGTTCTTCATAGCCAAAAAATATAGTTCTATTAGAATTTTTTTTTTTTTGGTATGTATATTCAGACTAGTTGGCTCTTACATAATTTACTCACCCAAGAAATAAAAATGTAAGTGGAACAACTCGAAAGTCCAAATAGCAAGAAAGCTAATAATTCCAAACAATCCAAGTAAAGAAGAGTATAATAGAGCCTTAAGACCAAGACTGCTTATCAAAGTTGTGCATAACACATTAATGTGATACCTCAATCTGTTGCAGGATCTTTGTTGTAATTTTTTTGCTTGTGAACTCATCTGGTGGAAAGTTAAACTGAGGATGCTCATCTCCTTCTGACAAATAAACAAAAGAAAGCATTTCTTTTATTTTGTGTTCATTAAGACATTTAAGAAGCTCTGCTAGATAGCTAACTTACCTTCTTGAGAAGTCCGTACTGCGTAAGGGTCACTAGCAACTATGTACAAAATGCGAAGTAACTGCAGAACATCTTCTACTCCACAGGAGTTCTGCCCACTGCCAGCTTTGGCCTGAGGTTGTTCCTTAGCCAAACTAAGGATATCAGAATTTTGAAAAGTAGAAATGGCCCCTTGACTCAATCCAGATTTTGATCCATGTTCACAAAAATCCTGTAAAATAAGAGTTGTTTAGAATGAAACCTGCATGTAGGACTGTGTGGTTTATTATGGGAAAAATCAGAATGGTTGCTGTTCTTAACCTCAACAGTTAAATTGTGGATGGCTCCATGACTCAAATGCTTTTTTAACACAATTGTATTTAAGAAAAGAGATGGGGGGGAAAAGGCAAGAAAAAATAAGGAGAGAGCAGCAAGAACTGAACTTGATACTGGCATGTGAACATCTAACTCTCCTACCCATGTCATATCCTTCCTCTACAATAATCTTTAAAGCTGCAGAACAAAGCACACAGCCATTCATAATCAAAAACCAAAAGAAGTTTGGGTGCAGATATATACCTTGTATGCAGCTATGAGCTGGGAACAGTTTCTGTTTTTCCTAATACTTTTATTAGTGCCGGTTAATTTCCAGTGGCGCAGGAAAGCCGAGTCTGCATTCTTCTGCAGGTAGGTTATCAAGTCATTCTTTGGTAATTCGTCAGTGCCAAGGTACTGCTCCACATGCTCTACAGACCAGCAACCCTACAACAGGAACCACCAAGTGTTGGTTTTTCCTGTTTGTAAAGTTTTGAAGACTTCACATGCATTACACATTGTCATTTCTAAAGGAGCATGCATTTACAAATACACCCATTCACACCTTTCCAGTAACTGAAAACTGTTAGTTTTTTTAATGGAGCATTTAAACTGCAATGATATTTGTGGTTTGCTTTTCTTTAAACAGCCATAAAAATATACACAAAGGCACAGACATAAGTCTTACCATTTTTCCACTTTCCTTCTCTTTATCTGAATCCTTCATTTCTCTGTACATGATTCTAGGCATCAAAACAATGAGTTAGTATTTCATACTCATAGCATATCCTCTACATTTTAAGTTACAGACTGACAAAGTTAAGAAGCCTGCAACTCCCTTATTACAGCTCTTCCTTTCCATTGGTTACACCAAAGGAACTTACGTCATATTAGGAGAGTAGTGGCTGGAAAACACATACCATCATACAGTATTACATTTTCTGTCTGTTACTATAAATGAGGGTAGAAAGAACAGCTCAAGTTGGAAGGGACCTCTGGAGACCTAATCCAATACCCTTGCTCAATTGTCAACTTTAAATGGCATTTCCTGTACTTCACTTGGAGCTGTTTTCTTCTTGTGCTTTCACTTGTCACAGCGAGTAGAGCCTAGGCTCATCTTCCCTACTTCCTTCCATCTGGCATTCACAGAATTGTTCAGGCTGGAAAGGACTTTTAAAGGTAATGGAGTCCAACCATTAACCTAACACTAACATGTCCATTGCTAAACCAAGTCCCTCAGCACCACATCTACATGTCTTTTAAATACCTTCAGGGATGATAATTCAGCCACCTCCCTCCACAGTCCTCCAGGGCTTGACAACCCTTTCAGTGAAACAATTTTTCCTAATGCGCAACCCAAACCTCCTCTAGTGCAACTTGAGGCCATTTTCTCCAGTCCTGTCACTTGCTGCTTGAGAGAACAGACCAAGACCCACCTTGCTGCAACTTTCTTTCAAGTTGTTGTAAAGAGCAATCAGTAAGGCTTCCTCTCCTAGGCTCCTTTTACCTGGCAAGATCTCACAAGCCTTTCCACCAAAACCAACCAAACAGTCCCAGGTCTCAAAAGACTCTCATTGTATGACAAATGCTCCAAGCCCTTTAATCAGAGAATGCATCCTGAGCTCTAAGAAGCTCCAGACTCACTCCAGAATCCCTTTCCCTTGTACTGTGGAGTCCTGAACTGGATACACTCTTCTACATGTGTCTCACCAGTGCTGAGCAGAGGATGATGACCTCCCTCAACCATCCTAATGCAGGCCAGGATGCTGATGATCATGTTCGCTGCCAGGCTTCATAAGCAGACAGCTGGCCCCTAGCCTGTACTGACTCATGTGGTTACTTCACCCCGGCTTCTAGACTTTGCATTTCCCTTTGTGGAACTTCCTGAAGCTCCATTTCTCCAGCCTAATGAGGTCTCTTAGAACAGCAGTACAATCATCACATGCAACAAGGACTCCTCCCACTTTTGTTTGCATACTTGGTGAGTCTGCTCTATCCCACGACACAATTCATTAATGTAGATGTTAAACAGTACTGGTCCCATTCTCAACCTCTATGGTACACCAGCTGGCCTCCATACCAATGATCACAACCATGTGAGCCTGGCAGTTCAGGTACTTTTCAGACACTAAGTTCATACTTCTCCAGTTTGTGAGTGAGGGAGAAAGCACTGAAAGCCTTGCTGAAGTGAAGGAAAAGTAGTATCTGCTGCCTTCTCCTCATCCACTGAACTAGTCATCCTATCATAGAAGTCTTTCAGGTTGGTTAAGCACAATTTCATCTTCATAAATCCACACCATCTACTTCCAATCACAATCTTGTCCACTGTTTGAGAACAGTTTCCAGAACTACTTCCATCATCTTTTCATGGATGAAGGAAGGGGTGACCAGTCCGTAGTTCCCTACTTACATCTCTGATGTCCTTCTGGGGCATACAAGTGACATTTGCCTTCCTTCTCAGTCTCAGAAACGTCTCCCAATCAACACAACATTTCAAAGATGACCAAGAGTGGCCAGCTCCTGTAGGTGAATCCCATTGGGTCCCATTGACATGTATGTTCTGTTTCTCTAAGTGTTCCCTGACCTTTTGCCCTTTAACCCCTCCACCAGATTCAACTCCAGATGGCCTTTGGCTTTCCTAACCCCATAGCTTCATGCTGGGACAACATCTCTACATTTCTCCTGGGTCACATGACCCTTCTTTCACCTCTTGAATACTTCCTTTTTACATTCTGAATTATATCGTGAGTTTGTTGTTCGTCCCATGCAGGTCTCCCACTGCCTCTGCGTGACTTCTAACGCATTGGGATGGATTGTTCTTGAGTATGGAGAAAGTGGTTCTTGAAAAAATTCACCTCCACCTGGACCTCTCTCCTTTCTAGAACTCTTTCTCCATGGGATTCTTGCAAGCAAATTCCTAAGCAGACTAAATTCTGCTCTCTTGACTTTTGAAGTATTATTGACAAGTCATAGTTGAGCACAGTTGTAATCACGGCATGAGCTTTAAAACCATTAAGAACATTGTGACAAAGGCAATAAAAACTAATTCTAGCACTGCTTCCTGCAAGGAAGGAAGAAAAAAAACCCAAATTGTTTCACATTCTTTTCCTAATTAGTCAATATCATTCTCTGCAGAGGATAACAATGTTGTGAGCTTACGTGTATGTCGGCTCCCAAATACGTCTGAGTTTGTCAGATTTCACATTGCCACTACAGGAAAGCTGCAACAGTTTCTGTACATAGTAAAAGATGGTAGATCTGAAGTTTGTTAGGGGCAGTTCTACTTCTCGAGTTGTTCCAAGACCTGAAACTTTCAAGGTGAGGGCTAAACGTGGTGAAGGCATGCACTCAACCTCTTCCAAGAGTTCTGAATGAGGTGTACCTGAGCAGGAAAAATAATTTGAGAACCTATTAATACAAAATACATAACATATGACAGTGTTTAAGTCAACCTGAAGTGGTTCAATAAAGCACTGTAGAGATTTTCTGCACATATGCCATACTGAGCTGTAACTATGAACTGCATCTAAGGGTGCAACTGCAGCACTTTATCAGAGTAAAGCTAACAGAAGTTTCTGAAATCCCTATTGATTGTTACTTCTTGATAACATCTCCTTGAACATCAGCACAGTATATGCATTTTTCTTTTCATACACAGTACCTTCCTGTTGTATGGACTCCTTTTGGGTCATCAGAACCAAGAGTGGCTCATTTCCACACTAGCTAAATCTACCTATGTCTTTCTGCAATGACCACTGACTATATCCACACTGCTAGGAACTAAGCAGCAAGATCAGGTGCTCTGCTGCTGATCATGCAGACTGCTCAATTACTGTATTAGCTTTCCTCCTGCCCCTGCCTTGGACTGTTTCAACAAACTCTCCAATTAAAGCTGTTCTGGGTAGCTCAACACATGGAACCATACACAGCAAAAGGTTTATCACTAATCTGAATTAGATTCATGAGTATGTTGATTTTACACAGCACTTATTTTACTTCCGTGCAATAAGACTTGGATCTGCAGGGGCAGATGAAACTCTCATTCAGAGAAAAGACACAACCACAAAATCATGTTGTGCTGGTGAATAGGAACCCTTTTCAAATAAGTCTCCACCAAGTATCACAAATGGCTTGTCAGTATACCTGGAGGAGGAATTTCTAGGTCAGTTGTCTGCTGAACATTAGTACGACCAGGCCTTGGGTCAAATGCAGGAACCAGAGCAGAAAACTGCCGTTTCAACACATAATCATCATCCCATGTTCTTCTACGGCCTCCTTTGGTTTCATACTCCTCTTCTTCCTAAAAAAAAAATGTTTTGTTTTTTTTTAGATTCTGCTAGAAAGAATAATTTGATCAAAACTTTAAAAGTTAGTTAGGGAATACTGCAGTTATGTAAACTAACGCTGACACTAAAGACGCTATCAAAGCTGGTGCTTAACAGTATTAGTTCCATTGAATTGCTCTAGCAGAAATCAAGAGAATTATCAAAACATACAGAAATCAGCAAAATGGATTTCCTTTACAATAGCTGTATTGACAAATTCCTGGGAAGAATGAAATTTGTCATGAAGAACCAGAAACTAGGGAAATATGAAGTACTGAAGACCAGCAAACTTGGTATAGATGTTTTGTGTATTCCATAAACTTTGTAATGCCAAAAGATTTAAAATAAACAACACGAAGCAAAACTGTGGTGTCAAAAATAGCAAATGATTTTTTCTGAAAATAAGAAGGGTTTTTTTCAGTGTATACATATTGAAATGTATACACATTTTAACTAAATATTAAATCCTATAAATCCAAAATCCTAGAACTATTATGGGTAGGAAGAAACCTAATTGTTTTTTTATTGTTTTTTTAATGATTTTTCTCTACCAAGCTTTTCCACAACAATCTCCTCATAGAGAGGAACATCTCCTCATAGAGAAGAATTATATCATATATCAGAGGGAACATGACTGGAACCCAAGAAAGGAAAATTTTATTTTTCAGATTTGATTTTTCCTGTGTAATCTTAAATAAAGCCTAATTGAGCAATTTCTGGTTTCCCCCCCCATGAACCACAGTACCAACTCCATTTAATAATTTCTGAAAAGTGATAACAGTCTTTCAACTAAGGTTCTCTGCATTGTAGATACACTTTAGTAGTAATGGGTTTTCCATTCCTAATTTTCTATCTTTTGTGCAGAAAGTGAAATAAATATTTAGTAATGCAATTAAGTTTCTATTAAAAGTAAAATCATAATAGGTTAAGATGCTAAATGTTTTGGTTCAAATCGCTGAATGTTTGCATATTAATTGCAAGAGGAAGTGTCTATAATTCTGTAAAATAGTCACATTTAAGTAATAAACATTATTGTGAAGTCTAACATTTCACCTCTTAGACCTTACAATCTCCATTCACTTCAACAGTGATAGAAAACCAGGCATTATTCATATCACTGAAGGAGAATCAAACGGAAAGCCAGGACTCACAATCATGTAGGCAATACCCACATGGACTAAATCTGCTGAGGTTTTTCCCTGCCTTTTTTTGTTGTTGCTTTGTTGTTGTTTTTTAATAGAAAGAAATATTTCCTCTAGCATACTTAAATGATTAGAGTTTGCATCACATAGGCCTACAGTTAAACACATCCCAGAACTATATCATGGTAATATTCAGACCATTTCACCAGCCAGCAAACTACTGAGCCAACATTTCTACTGTCAACTTGTTCCCAGGCTGCTTTTAAGATGTGAATTCTGACCTATAAAGTCTCAGGACACGCTGCTGTTCAAGAACATTTTTTTCTGGAGTGAATATTGAAAGTGTCATCCAATTTGTACACACAGGGGACTGCCCTGTTAGCTGTCCTGTCTGGTGAGGCCTTGTAATTTTATCACAATCATTTGACTACATGGGAAAACAGCTTGCTTAATCTTCAGGGAAAAGAGACAATAAGCTATCTACATGAACTAATATTCACCTTGCAGCCCCAAAAACTATAACATGATTATAACTTTGGCATTTCATACAGAATCTTAGTAGTCCAAACTAGTAGCCTGAAATCTAAATATCTTCATTTTATTAATGGAGAGATTGTAGCTGGGCCCCCATACTGCCAAAACCAAACAAATCTGTGAATTTTTGATGCATCTGTTAAGACAATTAAGATATCATCTGTGCTAACTATTCCATACCATAACTTCCTCATATTCTTGATCTTCTTGATTGTCATCTTCATTTTCATCATCTTCTTCATCTGGCTCAGGTAGATCCTCATCATCATCTAACTCTGCCAACAGAGTGCTAGCTCGGCAGCTATCAAGAAAATCTAGAATACACACATGTGTATATATATATATATATTTACAAAGAGAACAAAAGCCAAAAATAACTTTTGTAACACAATTTTGAAAATTAAAGAATAGGAGCATTGAGGAGAGTAAAAAATAAAAATAATCATCTCACTTAAGCAGGAGAAAATTAAAATATTGTTTATGGCATAATAAGATTTAAAGCTGTGATAAAAGCATATACCCAAGAAAGGCCAGGGGGTCTAGTTAACAGCATAAATAACAAAAGAAGCACCTAATATTTATATAATTATATATATATAATTAAGACTGATCAGTTTCTCATTTGCTTATATCAAACTTTTTTATAATTACATGTAATTACATAAATGTATACTGTCTGATTATATGTCTGATTAATTTTTAAGAGATGTTAGTGGTGTAATTTCATCAAAGAATGTGTGGCTTAATCCTCGAATTGCTACATAAAGAACACATAGATATTTAAGAGTGGTATTTTTAAAGATTCAATTGCTAATTAATTTTCATCACAAGGAACTGAAGACAAATATAAGGCTCAGTTTCACCCACCTAGTACTAAAACTTAAAACTCAAGCCTCCAAATCCACAAAAGTTCACAGCAGTCAAAGGTTAACTGGCACAAATCCTTGCACTTTTTTCTGCAATCATCTCGACTACCTATACCACCCAAACATCCTCTGAATTGTTGCCAACGTCCCAACAGAAACTTTAATGCAATTGTATTGCTTCAGTTGTTTTTGATATATTTTAAAATTTGTTACCCAAGCAGATTTTTGAATGAGACTTAAAAGAATAAAGGCAGATGGATGTTAATCATCTGTCCCCAAGCATGTCAGTTCCAGTATCTATTGAAGTTAGCAGGTATTTTCCAAACTATTTCAATAGGCAATAAATCAGAACACAATCTTAATCTAGTCAAATTTTAAACGAGTATCTTTTCTTTCAAGAACATCTCACAATTCAATACGCTTAATATGAGGAATTATTTTCCCATATCCAGCCAACTTCATTTCAACTTGATTTCTAGCTATTATCAACCTAGTTAACTAAATCTTCTTTCATAGGATTCATATCCTGCCAATAACTTCTGTCCTAATGTCTGTTTCTAGCACATAGTACCCAGGTAACCCTGGATTTTGTTCCTCACATCATGTAACTGAACGCTCTGGGTCATTTTCATTTCTGCACTCTTCCCAATTTTTTGCTGTTTCTATTACAGTACTGAAAATCCTACAACCTCATATACTAATTTAAGTGTATAATGCGCCTAGTAGCTGATGGCTTCCAACAACTGAGCAACACAAGGCAGCTCATGACTGACCACACAGCATGCCTATACAACACACCAAAAAACCAACATTTCAATTTTAGTTAGAGGTTCATAGTCAAACTACATTAGATACTAAATTGATTTGGTTGTGGAAAAGATTAAGTGCCTAAATAATTTAAATCGTAAGTAATAATAGCATGGGATGAAAATAAAGGCCTCAAAACATCAGGAAATACTATGTTAATACTATTTTACTTATTGTCTTACAGAACTAGTAACACATGAACAGCTCAACCTTCAAATACTTTTCAATGACTAATCTACTACACACAAAAAATCATAACAAAGGAAGAAAAGAAAAAAACATTCATTGGAAATCTATTTATGTTCATTTAAAGAAGAAACTTACCATATAAAGAATACTCTGCCTCCTGACCTGTATCGCTTTCACTAGATGTTGATGTTAGGCTAGTAGTTAGAGTATTACTAAGCGACTGACCAACAGATAAAACTGTAGTTGCTGTAGCTACATGGCTGCTGCTAGTAACACTGGATGTAGACATGGTCACTGTTGATGTGGTACCAGTTGTAGTCAGATTAGGAAAACTTTGTGCACCCATAAGAGGAGAAGCTATAGATAAAGATATGGTAAGATAAAATAAATGATTTGATGACTTGAAAAAGTACAAAATTACATGCATGACTCCTGTGTTGAGAAATATTGAGGTTCAAAAATTATCAGATGTGGTATTTTATAATAAAGAGTAACAGTCTATAAGGGAAGGGTTTCCACATGCAAAAACACACCCTACCATGCAGTGCTCACTTCTGAGCATATTCCCTTGCACATATTTAAAACAAACCATTTGATTATACAGGTCCCTAAATTCCCACTATGAAAGTGAAATTACTTCACTATCAACATAAAAAGTCTTTCTGAAATCTGCTCTTCCAGTATTGTGTCTGTCTTTAAAATGTAATTTAACCTCTGAAGAGCATACTATTAAAATCATACAAGGAAAACAGATTAACATTGCATATAAATTAATGGAGAACAGGACATAGTAAGACAAAGGTAAAACCTGTGATTTTTGTGCATTTTTCTATAGTTCTTAAAGCAGCTCTGATTTGCTATCTTGCACGTAACTATGAGCACAAATGTTCATAATAAGCATCAAACCTGACTTGGCAGTATTGCAAAATACATCACTTAATGCTTCACTTATGTCAGATAATTATATAAATAATTTTCAGAGCAAGCAAGCAACAGCTAAGGAGTTACCTTAATGCATTTACTGTGTTTTATTTGAGTATGCAGTAGTTACCAACTGAAACAACACTGAACTCACTGTAAAAACTCAGCAGGAAGAACTTCCCAGTTATGTACACAACTGAGTTAAACCTATGTGCAACTACACATTTACAGCCTGATCTTCAAAACACTGTCTTGCACACTTACCTTCAAATGCAGCAGACTAATCACATTTGGACATGCAAATCTCAGGGGCCACCCATATTTAAATTTAAACCTTAAGTTTTACAATCTACCTTTTT
This sequence comes from Ramphastos sulfuratus, assembly GCA_013399055.1. Taxonomy (NCBI): domain Eukaryota; kingdom Metazoa; phylum Chordata; class Aves; order Piciformes; family Ramphastidae; genus Ramphastos; species Ramphastos sulfuratus. The sequence goes on from WBNM01034953.1 coordinate 396,030, forward strand.
AAAAAATTTATTAACTGCAAGTTTTGCAGCTTTAAATGAAATGCTTTCATTATTGCATCTTATGTAAATTGAGGCACTGCTTTCTTAAAAACAAAATAAATCAAAATTAAAGCAAATTTCAGCCTACTATTATGAAGGTTTGCAAAGATTACTACCCTTGCAGGAGGATACAATACAAAAGACTCTTCCCCTAAGGGTATTTGGTAGCATTTTTAGAAAAAACAAATGTTACTGGTTTTATTTCTGTTGGAGTTTTATGTTGGTTGGGTCTGTCTGGGTGTTTTTGTTGCTCTGCTTTGTTTTTTGGTTGTTTCTGATTTTCAGGGTTTGCTGTTGGCTTTGCCCCCCCCCCCCCCCTTAGGAACTTAAGTAATAGTTTTTAAAATAAAAAATGCAAGTGAAATAAAGGTGACCCAAGCAGATATAGTGCTTGAAATGTGTGAATCCTATGTGTGGATAGGGAGAAAGTGAAAATTAAATGTAGGGGTTATGAAGCCATGCTAACCTTTGTGAAAGCACTGAAATTTTCCAACCCAAAAGGGGTTTTTGTCGTTTTTGTTGAAGAACTTGAAAATCATTTGTTCAGTATTCCTATCTTCCACCCAATTCTAAATGATAACAGTAAAATTTGCTGTTATAATAAACAGAAAAGTCCTGCAAGTGTCAGCATTTGCTCTGAAATCAAGGACAACTGAACTGGCTAACCCAGACATCACTTAACTCCTGCTAAATACTGACATTTTTAAAGGCAACCACTACTGCAAGTCCTGAAAACTTCCATTAATCATGATTTCAGACTCAACTTTCTGAGCTTTGTTGTTGTTGTTTAGGACAGGGGTTTTTGTTGGTTAGTTTTGTTGGTTTGATTTTTTGTTTTTGGTGGTTTTCTGTTTCTTTTGGTTCGTTGGCTGTATTTTTTTTGCATGGGAGTAGGGTTTGGGTTTTGTTTCTGGTTTTTGGGGGGTTGTTTTCTTTTTTTTTTTTTCTAACCTGGACAGGCTAAAGTAAAATTTAACAAACGGAATTTAAAAAAAACCAAACATATCCAGGCTTTTTACACTGATCTAACAGACCTTTAGTAAGATTACTGAAAGTTAGTCTCAGATCTTTCCATCCATGGAAAAATGATGGAGCGGCTCCTTCTGAAGGGTATCTCAAGGGACTTGCAAGAGAAGAAGGTTATATCATAGGTAGTCAGCATGGATCTTCCAAGGGAAAATCATGCTTGACTAACCTGATAGCATTCTATGATTGATGTGACTGAATGGGTAGATTCAGGGAAACCAGTGGATGTAGTCTACCTTGACCTTAGCGAGGCCTTTGACAGCATCGCCCATGACATCCTGGTGTGCAAGCTCAGGAAGCGTGGGATGGAAGAGCAGAGAGTGAGGTGGATTAGGAACTGGTTACAAGGTAGAGTTCAAAGAGTGGGGATCAATGGTGCCAGGTCCAGCTGGAGAGCTGTGACTAGTGGAGTCCCCAAGGGATCAGTGCTGGGTCTGGTGCTGTTCAACATCTTCATCAGTGACACTGATGAGGGGACAGAGTCCTCTCATCAAGTTTGTGGATAACACCAAACTGGGAGGCTTGGCTGATACAGCTGAAGGCTGTGCAGCCATCCAGTGAGACTTCGACAGACTGGAGAGCTGGGCACAGAGGAACCAAATAGGGTTCAACAAGGACAAGTGCAGAGTCCTACGTCTGGGGAAGAAAAATAAACTGCACCAGTACAGGCTGCAAGGTGATCTGCTGCAGAGCAGCCCCATGGAGAGGGACTTGGGAGTGCTGGTGGCTAACAAGTTATCCATGGGACAGAAATGAGCCCTTGTGGCCAAGAAGGCCAATGGGATCCTGGGGCGTATTAGGAAGAGTGTGTCCAGCAGATCAAGGGAGGTTCTCCTCCCCCTTTTCTCTGCCCTGGTGAGACTCCATCTTGAGTACTGCCTTCAGCTGTTGGCTGCCCAGTTTAAGGGGGAAAGGGATCTGCTGGAGAGGGTCCAGTGGATGGCTACAAGGATGATTAAGGGACTGGAATATATATCTTATGAGGAGAAGCTGAGGGATTGGGGCTTTTTAGTCTGGAAAAGAGAAGACTGAGAGGGGATTTAATAAATGTTTATCAATATCTGAGGGCTGGGGGTCAGGAGGCAGGGGACAGGCTCTTCTCACATGCTCCCTGTGATAGGACAAGGAGCAATGGATGTAAGCTGCAGCACAGGAGGTTCCACCTCAACACAAGGGGGAACTTCTTTACTGTAAGGGTCACAGCACACTGGAACAGGATCCCCAGAGAGGTCGTGGAGTTTCCTTCTCTGGAGACTTTCAAGGCCCATCTGGATGCCTGCCTTTGTGACCTGAGCTAGATTATGGTCCTGCTCTGGCATGGGGGTTGGACTCAAGGATCTCTTTGGGTACCTTCCAACCCCTGACATTCTGTGATCTTGTTTTGGGGCACGAGCTCTCATTTAGAAGTTTCTAACTGTGTAAAATGTGCAAGACAAAACAGTTCCTACAGAAGGAATAATTTTGAAGTGATTTTAATATTAAAATTACATTTGCTACATTCTTATTTCCAACTGCACCACCATATGATATCATCATGAAACCTGTTATATATGCTAAAATATCTTACTGAATTTTTCACTAGAGGTGCACTCTTGCTCTCTCCAACACAAAACTACTTCAGAACCAGAGGTGCTCAGTGTCTATCTAAAAGGGGGGTGGTTACTGAAGATCTTCCCTTGAGTATCTCATTCACATTTTTAATGCAGGCTGAAAATGTTCCTCCCACCCCACTATCAGTGTATGAATATGTATTAAAAAAAAAAATCTCCCCAGCAAAAAAGAAAACACTATTTAAAAAGATAAATTAAATTAATAATTAATTCATTTTTAAATGCTGAAACCAAACAATATTTTTAAATAAATAGGTATAGAACTCCTTGGCTTGGGTAATTTTACTTTTTCTTACTTGCCTACCTCAAACTGTAGCACTCTGACTAAAATGTTATCAATATCACTCAACAAAATACCTAAGGTGGTTGGTTGACTAACAACTCTGACGGGAGCTAAAAATTCAGACGAGTGAACTCATGGCTTGTTTGCCATTTACATGCTAATATACTGATCCTACATATAATTTAAGAATATATATACACCTATATTTATGTATACATACACATATTATTTGAGAATTTGCCCCCCTACTCTGCTCTTGTGAGACCCCACCTGGAGTACTGCAGCCAGTTCTGATGCCCTGGAACCTCCAGTGTTCTTGTTTGTGCCTATTGTTCCTTGTCCTATCACTGGGCACTACTGAAAAGAGCCTGTTCCACTTTGTCTTGACACCCACCCCTCAGATATTTATAGGTGTTGCTAAGATCCCCTCTCAGCCTTCTTTTCCCCAGACTAAGCAGCCCCAGCTCTCAAGTTTTTTTTCACAGGACAAATGTTCAAGTCCTGCAATCAACCTCATAGCTTTCCATTGGACTTTCTCCAGCAGATCCCCGTCTCTCTTGAAATGGGAAGCTCGAAACTGCACACAGTATTCCAGGTCTCCAGGAATAAGGAGAACACTGAACTGCTGGAGCAGGTTCAGAAGAAGCCACATGGATGAGTGGAGTGCTGGAGCTGGGACAGGCTGATGGAGCTGGGGCTGTTCAGTCTAGAGAAAATGTGGCTCTGGGGAGACCTTGTAGCGGCCTTCCACTACCTGAAGGGAGCCTGGAAGAAACCTGGGGAAGGGCTTTTTACAGGGGCTTGTAGTGATACCACAAGGGCCAATGGACTGTAGCTGAAAGAGGGTAATTTAGAGTGGATATTAGGAAGAAATTCTTTTCACTGAGGGTGGTGAGACATTGGAACAGATTGCCCAGGGACGCTTTGAATGCCCCCTCCCTGGAGATGTTCACAGCCAGGCTGGATGACGCCTTGAGCAACTTGGTCTGGTACAACATGTTCCTGCTCACGTCAGGAGAGTCAGAACTAAATGATCTTTAATATGTTTTCTAACCCAAACCATTCTATGATTCTACAATATTCAAATGTTAAAGCTCGTATATAACACTATTTAAATCCATGTTAATCACAAACTTCTTTACACTTAATATGCCTGGGCAGTTCGCTGAATCTAAGCCACAGCAAAAAAAAAAAAAAAAAAATCTTTAGGAAACATAGACAGTAGAGTATGCTAAGTTACAGCCTGACAAAATGCAGGAATCCACTAAAATTTCACCAGACTAGTTTACTTATTTCTTTCTATTCTGTTCTTTGTTCCTATGGTCAGAGACTTCACAAACTGCCATTCCTCAGGAAAACAGAAAACAACAGAAATACACAGATCAGAAAAACCAAAAGTCTCCCACATTAGCTACCATTGCTAGTCTTTCCCTCTCTTCGCTCTTCCTGGATATGTAATAGACATCAAATTCAAATTACTTTCTAATTAATGAGTATCACAGTCAATGTAACCTTACATCACAGGGTGATATAACACTTTCCAGCTGACATGAACTCTCTAGCTCTTGAGTTCTACAGGTATATATAAGGTCAAGGCTGCTCTTAAGTTCATTTCTTGATCAGGCCAACAGAATCCTAACTTAATTCTACAGAAAGCCAAAGAGATAACAAAAAGCTTCACATGAAAATAAATATAGGTTACTTACTTGCAGTACTCATGACATTTCTTCCCAAAGTATTAGTATTGTTGTCACTGCTGCTTCGGCTTAAATTCATGTTGTTTGTGGCATTAGTACGTGCTATGTTTGCCACTCTTCGTACAAAGGACTCCAAGCTGGAAGTTTCTCGAGACGATAAATTAGGAACGCTTGCACTGGAGCTCATTGGTGCCCCAGCAGCCAACAAAGAACTGACTGAGAGTCTGTTACTTGCTGAAGAGCTTAGAGGTCGCTGGGAAGCTGCTTCTTTATTAGTCAGTTCAGAGACTGAACTCACATCAGGAGAGCTTACGCTAACAATTCCCATGGATATAGCACTGGACTCCCCGGGAGTACGGATTGAGTTATCAGGACCTAACTTCCTCTCTGCATTTTCGTTTCCCATGTCCGCTGTTAAGGTGCTGGTGCTCGCACTGGAAGATGACCCTACTTCAGCTTGAGGCACGCTATCAGCGGAAGACAAAACAACAATTGGTTCATGGACGTCAGAGCCTGAAACTATATTTTGCTCCATTACACTTTCTGATCTCCGCTCCATTTTGGTCGAACCCAAGCTGATGTCGCTGCTACTGGCCACGCTACACACAGAACTGCTGCTTCCTTTTCTACTTGAGGAGCCTGCAGCAGCAGTCGTCTTGTCTGGACAGTTGTTTTTCACCAAGCTGCTCCATGACTGCGTTGTGCCTGAAACAGTGGATGAAACAGGTTTGGGTGATGCCGCTGAATCAGGGTCGTACCCTGGTGCAAGCTTGAGGTCAAACTTTCCTTCTGCGCCCATACGGTAAGAGTTAGAGCCACCAGCATCCCAGGTGACATCAATCCAGCCTGGAAAGGGACAGCAGTTTGTGAGATCCAGCAGAAAGCAGACAGGAGCGTGTCAGACAGTAGCTCCACAATGTGGGATCAGCTTCTCATAAGGGCTGCATGTCTGAATTAACAAAAATCACTAAATAATCCTTAATGCCAATTAAAAAGGAAGGGTTTAATTGATCTGGTATCTTAAAATGTTAACATTGAGGCAGTAGGTATGATCAGCCTTTATCTTTAAGGTACCAGAATCCAGCCAAAAGTAAAGTCTCCTTCAAGAAGGAACCTGACCTACTAGGATCTCTCAATGTCATTATTAGATTCTCCAATAACAGAAATTTATGCCATCATCATTCATTTCTTGACAAATATTAATAAATTTGCATTGTCACAAGGACATTCTGTAAGATTTTTTTCTTTGCTGGATGCTTGTGGATAAGCACTGTTCATCTGACAGAAAATATTCTGTGGAATTGATTCATTTGGAATTTCTTATTCTTGCCCAATGAAGTTGAATTAATTTACTGATACTCAGCTTTTTAGTTCAAAAATTTACACAGAGTCAAACATTTCTTATTCATAGGAACAATCTTACAACAGTTAAGTAAGGACTAGTACAATTAAGATTTCAGGGTTGCAAAAAGAATATTTTTTCATGGAGCAGAACTGTACACTAGGACTGAAACCACACTGAAAAGTGATGCTACTTTAAAATTCCTTCAATAAATGATTATTTGGAGTACTGCTATCTTTTAAAGCAGTTGAAAGTAACAAAACTGCAATAAGGGTAACATCAACATTCAGTTAGCTAGGTCAGAAACAGAAGCAAAACAATTTATTTTGCTTGTCTGGAGTATGCACCACTACCTGAGAGTCACCTAAAAAAATTCCTTCTAGTATTTCTTACTGCATGTTAACTGTACCAAAACTGACTGCCACTTTCTTAATTTATATGCATTTTCTTTAAAAATGAAATTTCAACAGCTCAGTCATCATTTGAATGATTTGTCTGAGGTTACAGAACAAGATGTCAGGCCCAGATGTACTCACATTTCTCTTTAATAAAATAAAGGAGCACTAATTTGAAGTAAAAGATTCTTTTTACGAGAATCGAGTGCACTTTTACCTTGTTATCACAAGTTATCACTTCCTAGACCAAAACACATTACAGATAACTTTCCATTTAGAACTATCACTCTGGAGGTAAAATTTTTGAGGTATGATCGGATATACCATGCCCCATAATCAGGCTTAGATCATGTTATTTTTGTATGATTTTATTCCATCTTTATTAGCTATATCAGAGTAGCTTCATGTCACTAACTCTTTAAAGGGTAAATTTTGGAAGCAAGTCTGATATTTTTTTCCTTTCTACAGTTCATTTTCCTTTCATATGAAATACAAGAAAAAAAAAAGTTCCCTGCTGTAATTAAACAGTATAATTTTTCTCTTTACAAGTATCTGAACAGGGTATTTTGGAAAAGAACCACTAACTAACTGATCTTTGTTTTGTATAGCTCCTTTTCTTAAAGCATTAGTTACATAGTTTTAAATCTCCACAATATTTTAATACATATCATGTCCTTGAAAGTCTTGGTGCTCCATCATTACAGCCCTAGAACAGCTCAATATTTGTGTAACCTTGTGAATAATGACAATGTCAGTGGGATACTATTTTAAAATTCTATTTTGAAGAAAACTGTGACAGGAATAAGAGTCTGCTGATCCGTGTTTCACATTTGGCATCATCATTTGATAAAAGAACCTCAATTTCACCTATGATTAGCTTAAATGCAAAAGTTTTACTGGAACATAGAAGAAAAACACTGATTTAGTTGAATACTACTCACCAATAATACCTAAGTCTTCAAAGTGAGTTGTAGCTATGGATACTGTTGCATCTGATAAGAACAATATACAGATGACTGAAGAATTCCCTACAAGCTACACTGAATGGCTTAAGTAAGATTCAAGAAGCTTCAACATATTTTAAGACATTGTACTTTGGACGTTTCTCCAAATTTAAGAGCTGACAACTCGACAAAGCAGAACTTTTAAAATCTGGCTAAGAATGAGCCTAAGAGTGGCTGGAGATGGTTCAGAAATGAGTCAACTCTCATAAACCCCAAAATAGAGGGAGATGGGGGATAAAGGTGGAAAGCATATTCAGCTGACAAGATCCCCATCTCTTCTGAAGCCTCTGCAGTATCTTAGCTTCCTGAGCACTGACTTTCTTGGCTGTTGCAGGCTGTTTTGCGTCATGTGTTAATTACTTTTCATGCTTTTAATTAAAAAAGAAACTAACAACTCGATCCCCATGAAGCTAGCAAGGTAGGAAAGGTACAGCATACAATAAAAGTGAAGAAAAACATTGGAAATGCTAAGCTAGAAGGAATGAAGAAGGTAATTACAGATTTTGCAGGCCCAAAGCTTAATCAGTTTGCATCAATCACCCTCATATCCTTTTATTCTTTGTGACAGATGTCTAAGTAATTATTTGGTATTTTAATTAAGCAAAGCTCAATAGAATTTTCTTTTAGAGAAAGATTTTTTTTTTCATGCATTAATGTGGAATTTCACAAATTGTAGCATCTGAGTTCCTCCTCCCCAAAATATTTAAAATTTTAATCAACTTCCAGCTACTACAAAGGAAATACTTTAATATTAGTTACCCATTACACATGAAGGAATCACGCTTCAGACATACACAAACCCAGGCAATCTGTGCTCACCGTTATGCAGCTCTCCTGTAACAGTGCCTTCACCCTGTGGGCTTCCATCCTGATCTCTCCATTTCCAATCGATCCCTCTAATTACACGGGCTCCTGGAACCATGTACTTTAACACCTGAGAACGGACCAGGCGTCGCTGCCTTCGCAGATTTGCTTCAGCTTCTTTAGCAGCTTTACCTACAAGAAATGTAGATTGAAGTAAAAACTCTTACAGTATTGAACGGGGAACAGTTTTGAGGTTGTTTCTAATCAAGTTTCACTGCAAAAGTTGAAGCTGCTTTTTCACAATGATTTTTACATTGTTACTTCACCACTTTAAGGGAACAAATAGGATCCAGACATTACTTCTCTTACCCAGCTGATCTTCACAGACTCCATTCACAGTGCCATAAAGTTCAAATCCAGACAGGGAGAGGTAGTGTGTTTGCCCACTGGCATTCTTTCCCATCTGTTTTATTCTAACATGTCTCCAACCTTGTTTCTCATCTTTTGGAGGATCTAAAGGCCATGTTGCTGTAGACCTTTAAAAAAAAAAAAATGGAAAGGGGTCATGGTTGGCAGAATCAAGAAAAAAAAAAAAAAAAAAACAACAAACCCAAAAGAAAACAAAAACCCCNGCAAACAAAAACCCCAAAGAACCTTAATACTAAAGCAAACAAACAAATAACTCTGAGTGTGTATAGATAAAATCGGAAAACTGCCAGAATTGCAAGACACAAACTCTGGATGAGCGCTGCTGTTAACTATTTTCTCAAAGAAATAAGCTAGTCAAACTGAACATTTGCAATAATGGAAAAGTACAAATGCCATTATATGAACCAGAAGGAGAACTAAGGAATCACTTTTTGTCTTGCCCACCCTTCAGAGAACCACAGAACTAACCAGATTGGGAAAGACCTCTGAGATCGAGTCCAACTTATCACTTAATGCCTTCTAATTAACTAAACCATGGCACTAAGTGCCTCATCCAGTCTCCTTTTAAACTCCTCCAGGGATGGTGACTCCGCCACCTCCCTGGGCAGCCCATTCCAATGCCAATCACTCTTTCTGTGACGAACTTCTTCCCAACATCCGGCCTAAACCTGCTGTGGCACAGTTTGACACTGTGTCCTCTTGTTCTGTCACTGGATGCCTGGGAGAAGAGACCAACCCCCGCCTGGCTACAACCTTCCTTCTTCAGGTAGTTGTAGAGAGCGATAAGGTCTCCCCTGAGCCTCCTCTTCTCCAGGCTGAACAACCCCAGCTCCCTCAGCTGCTCCTCATAGGGCTTGTGCTCCATTATTTTAGCTCCTTGATAGTTTAGATCACTTCACATACTGTACATATGTAGATTCCTTACATACTGTTATGTTGTTACACCTACAGAACATTTTAATTAGTCTACAGCCCAGTACATTTTAAACTGAGCTCAGGTTTACAAAAAGCAATAAAATACACCGACATACCCTGGTTCATTGAGACTACAGTCATCAACGTGAGTGTACAAAGTAGTCCAGTTCTGTCCATCCTTTGATACCTGAAAAACCCAATTTCTGAGAGCAGATCGTCCATAACCTCGAGCATGGCGCAGTGTATAAGCCGATGGCACAACCCAGAGGCCAAGATCTATGGCAAACCAAGCATTCTTATCATCATTAGTATGACAATTGAGGGCTGAACTGTCACGGCTCAGGATGTCTTCTAATCGGCCATAAGGTAGATTCCTTCCTTCTGAAGATGTAACCACTACTAACCCATAGGCTGCTGGATTTACCCACTCATATGCAGTTCTGTATGAACAAGAGAAGAGTATTGTTCAATTATTACTTATATTAAAAAAAAAAAAAAGTATCAGTAACATTTTACAAGTACTATAAATTCTGTATTACATTTATTACAAACCAAAATGATTAATACCATTTAAAATAATTAGGTGTCTTTAGAGATGTTCTAAATATCACTTTAGTACAGTGGTTTAAAAAAAACAACAAAATCAAACAAAACCACAGCATCAAAAACTAAGACTCAATCTTCCCCATTCCTTCATTTCTTAGATAAGGATTGAAAGAAATTCTCAATGCAACTTCAGAGATTCCTATTTTTCTATTTAAGTAGAGCAAAGAGAAATATAATTCCATTGATCAAGAGTAAAAGCAATGATACCTGCCACTTCTAAAAAAATTCTAACAAATTTCATCTATTATTGTCTCTCCCCCCACTCCACCCCACGGATCACAGTTTGGTGTCTGACTTCAAAATATTTAGTTCTGAAGAAACTCACTTTGCATTTGTTCCAATCCAGTAAATAATTCCATTTTCATCAAAATCATGTTGATGCCTGAAGACAAATGTTTGGCCTTCACGCAGCTTTCGCACAAAAACAAAGGAAGCCCTATCAAAGTCATACCATTGCTTTGCTACCTACACATGAAAAGAAATCAAATATTAAAAATGTAGAATGCCACTTTGGGAACTGTGTGTATGTGGTATGCTGCTCACCATTTTCAGAAGATACTGTTCTAGAGATTCAACAGTTGCCAAAGGCTCCATCTTCAGCATTCTACCAGTTCGATCTATTAGAGATGTCTCTCCTGAGGCACGTTCTAAACGAAATCTCAAGCGCCTCGTTAATATCTGAAAAAGCAGTTGAACGTTACTACAGGGTCTTCTGCTTAGGTTTTGTGGTGGTAAGAAAGGAGATGTATTTTACTACAATAGTTTTAGCAGCACATCAAGTATTTTTGTCACGTAACTTAAGCAAATTGTATTCCAGTCTAATGCTTTAAAAATTCCCTGGTACTCCATTTTGCTATTTAACCAAATGATTCTATGACAGTCAATACACAAGTCAACTTTTCATGTGTTTTCATAGCTTTTAGTTCCAAATCTTGTAGACTACTAGCTACAGTAGCAGAAAAACTGAACGTCTCATTTCAAAATATTCAATAGCAGTAATTTTTGCAACTTTCTCCAACTAATATCAAACCAGAAATACTCATACTTCATTGTTACTTTGTAAAATTCTGAATTGTGCTTTCTAGTAGAAATAATAAAGACTCAACAAAGACTGTACAAAAAGAAGTAATATTTTTAGCCAGCCTGCAGCTTTCCTTTAAGGATGTGCTAATCCTGCAGGTAGCTTGCATTACCAAATGAACACATGGCCCTCAGCACAGGAAGGACACTGACCTGATAGGCCAGGTCACGAGGAGAGTCATGAAGATAACTGGGTGGCTGGAGCACCTCTCCTACAAGGACAGGCTGAGAGAACTGGGGTTGTTCAGTCTGAAGAAAAGAAGGTTCTAGGGAGGCCTAATAGTCACCCTCCAGTACCTGAAGGGGGCCTACAAGGTTTCAGAAGGACTGTTCACAAAGGCTTCAAGTGATAGGATTAGGGAAGATGGTTTGATATAAAAAGAGAAGAGTAGATTTAGGTTGGATGTTAGGAACAAATTCTCTACCACAAAGGTGGTGGAATACCGCAACAGGTTGCCCAAGGAGATAGTTGAGGCCCCATCCCTAGAGATATTCAAGGTCAGGCTTGACAAAACACTGAGCAACCTGATCTAGAGGAGTATGTGCTGGCTCACTGCAGGGTAGGGTTTAACTAGGTGACCTTCGGAGGTCCCTACCAACCCAAACTATTCTATGATTCCAAGACTGCAGCCCATCCCTACTCATCACAAATAAACATGTCGTGTAAGTATCTTCAACCAAATGCTTGTTGAAGTAGTAAGCATACCTAATGGGGCATATTGCTATATAAAGACAGACAAGAAGAAGAACGCATTATCTTTTCAATCAAAAATTTACTTTCACTTCACAGTCTAAAAGTGACAATAGAGGAACCCTCAAATATTTATCTTAAGTGTTAAGAGGAAACAGATGCCAAAACAGTTTTGTCGTTTACCTAATTCTACCTGCTTTTACAAGAAAAGCCTTCATACAGACTTCATGTAACTTTTCCTGACATTGATCTGTAACATTCAGTTGTGTATCACTCACATTGATCTCACTGTACATTTACCTGAAGATTATAGGTAGATCCTGGTGTATCATACAAGTGGAGAGGTAGACGTTCTATCGACTCTAACACTGCTATCAATTTCCGGATTAATGCGACTGCTGGACGACTGTGGAAGTGAATGGTTACCACATTAGCATACAACAACAGAAAAGGAAATAAAACTCTACTGTGGCTCAGAGAAGTGTACTCGTACACTAGCAAGTATCTCGACACGCTAGTTCTACTGATATCTTCTCCAGTCACATGGTAACAGCACAGAAAGAAAAATATTTATCTGCAGAGTGATGAGTGGACGTCACCTTTGTATTTGTCACCAGATGTAATTTGATACAGCTGACTCTTACAGACAGAAAGAATTCAGTAACACTTTTGATTGCTACTTCAGTAGCAGATGCTATCTTTTATGGCAAATTTTCTATACAAGACAAAGACAAATTGAAATGGAAAGAACGGTTCCTTTGTCTTCAAATTATTTTAAACGTATCATGCTGCTTCACAGATCCTAAGGCTTTTCTGATTTGCTTGTGGGTTTACCTTTCATCATCTTCATTTTCACTGAATGCTGTTTTGAAAACATTTATTCTTTCTACCAGCTGACTGCAGTCTTGTTTCACATCTAAATCAACATTCTAAAGGGGAAAAAAAACAAGACACACACATATATGTTTTACTACAAAGCAATATATTAATTCTTTAAACTAACAGAAGTATCTGTTTAGTCTCATTCAATTCCCTATTTAAAATCTGTATGTGAAAAGTTAAGTGATATCAACCATGAGAACTGACCAGTGTTGATTTAAAGATTTTTAATGGCTTATTAGAACTTAGGTCATCTATTGTATTAGCACATATCCAACAGGCAGACCACTAACTGAGCAAATCTACCCGAATTTCACTGAGATAGGAAGAACCCACATTTACAACAGATTTTTAAACTAAGGCACACGCCTACATTTTTATCTTAGAAAATTCTTCTTAGGAGACATATATTCTATAAACTCACATTATTTAAAACTGTAAGCAATGATTGAACTAAGCCACTGCTGCACATTTCATATGGAGAAATAGTATTCTCATCCTTCAATAGTACAATTAAGTTCTCCAGAGCAGTCTTCATTAAATCCCTCCAAGTATTTTCTCCCTCAATGCACTGCAAGACAAAAAGACAATTCAGGTAAGTTCTTCCACTTGATACATTTGAAAAAGCAACATCTTATGAAGTATGCAACCAGGAATTACACAATAGAAAACTCCACATTTCAGACAGATACATTGCAACTTGAGCCACCAATGTGCCCTTGTGGCCAAGAAGGCAAATGGTATCCTACAGTGTGTTATCAGGGGTGTGGGTAATAGGATGAGAGATGTTCTCCTCTACTCTGCTCTGGTGAGGTCACATCTGGAATAGTGTGTCCAGTTCTGGACTCCTCAGTTCAAGAAGGGCCTCAGGAAACTGCTTGAAAGAGTCCAGCACAGAGCCACAAAAGATGCTGAAGGGAGTGGAACATCTGCCTTCTGAGGAAAGGCTGAGAGAGCTGGGGCTCTTCAGCTTGGGGTGACCTCATTGACGTTTATAAAGATGTCAAGGATGAAGTCAGGAGGACAGATCCAGACTCTCCTCAGAGACGCCCAAAGACAGGATATGGGGCAATGGGTGCAAGCTGGCGCACAGAAGGTTCTGTGTGAACATACGGAACTTTTCTTCACATCATGACATAAGTTTGAGCGTTAATTATGTGATTTCCACTGACGTCACACATCATAAATTAAAGGAGGCACACTTACCTGTCTGTTTGTATGAAGCTCCCATGCAGACTCTAACTGTGTTGCTATGTTCCTCAGTGTTACAACTACTCCTCGAGGCATGCTTTCCACAGCTTTAAAATGATCATCATACAGATCTCGTGCCATAGTGCGTACCTACAAATGCAATTTGATAATCCAAAGTCATACCGTACCGAAGTCTGTCCTTTGTTAGTCTCCAATATACTAGAAACTTGGTTACCTTTCTAAAAAAGAGCCATGACAGCCAAAAATCCCCAAAACACAAGGAAGAACCCAGACCTACCGCACATTATGAAACGCAAAGGTTGTAAAAGGATGAAGTACAGTAACACAGAGAACCTTAGGGAAACCCACAGAAACTAAGATTAAATATTATATTATATTCTGTAATTTAATATAATTACAGAGCAAAGATAGGAGAAGAGACAGGTCTTTCCATCTGTGAATTTGTTTCTTCAGAACTGTATCATGGATCTGGTAATCTTTCTAGGAGGTGAGATTAAGGGGGTTTTGTATGGTTTATAAGTGCTCTAGTCACATTTCTTTAACTAATTCACACAAGAAGTCCTTACTGTGACCTTACACCAAGAATTACCTTTTTTACAAAGTACAGATCGCATAAGGCAGAGATTTGATAAAATAAGTTCTTATTGCACAACATTTTGTTTATAATAAGTTTCCTCTACAAATTTTTATTACCATCATGTGTCCTACAATAGGGTCCCAAGCTTTGGAGCTACCTAGCACAATCTTAGACCTTCCTTTTATCACTCCACCTATCCTCATTCATACAGTATTTTCATTTTCAGTTTAGTCTCACATTTCCTCAGATATAAGTGGCTTTAAAAGTTGCAGATTTTTTTATGGACAGAACATATCAGCTGCACTGTTAGAAACTAAAAGAGAGGTCAAGATTTAAGATTAGCCTGAGCCCTTGGGATCAGTTGGCCACTGAATGTATTGCTACTTTGTGTTTTTACAAAGCTTAATACTTGATTCTCTTAGTTCCTCTTTTTTTCCCTTCAATCTGACAGGGAAAGAAAAATTTTAGAAAAGTTTATAGTGAGGATGTTTACACATTTTGCTTCACTACCACAACTCTTACAATACAGCCTGTTCACTTCCATCCCCTATCTATCAAAATACCCAGTATAAAATTAGTATCTGAATGTAGTGACTAAAGTAGTATCTGACTCTGATACAACTGTGGTATTGAGCATAAGGTGAAAAAAATACAGAATCACAGGAACATAGGTCAAGGATTGCATTCCTTAGATGTTTAAAAGAAAACTCATTTTCCTCTAGGAGAACATGACATTTACTAAGACTGCTGGATAAAAGCACTTGCAGAATTGCTTGGTTTTGTTTGAAGTTTTTGCTTTCAATTTTTTAATAAATTCACAGATTCATAGAATGGTTTAGGTTGGAAGGGATCTTAAAGATCATCCAGTTCCAACCCCTTTGCCATGGGCAGGAACACATTCCACTAGACCAGGCTGCTTAAGGCCCTGTCCAGCCTGGCCTTGGTATCTACTTGAAATCAGATTTTAACCCTCTGAGGGGAAACTACAACTGCCTAAGCACAGTATAAATTAAAACAAATTCAAATAAATTCCAAGTACAACATTCACAGATGCTCACTAACCTTTTGCTTTGTCTTCTCCAGTTTAGATTTCAGCTTTCTTCCCCTTTTGCCTGTCCAGCCAGTCACAAATTCTGACCCTGCAACATATTTTTTGGAAAAGTCACAATTTCTGACAGGTATAAAAAGCAACAATCAGGGAAATCTACCTTATACAGACTTGCTCCTACCTGTGCATAACACATACCTACATACTTACCCAAAGAGGTTTCAGCTGTAAATGAATGTTTTGTTCCTCTGTTAGATTCAAACACAAAGCCTGGCAGATCTTCTTTCAGTATTGTAGCTTGCTGACCATCAGAATTATGAATAGCAATTTCTCCTTCTTTTAAACAGGTGAGAGACCAATTTCCTACAGTAAGTTTAGCTGGCCCTGGTGCTGATAAAATCGGCTGGCTGGTAGTAGACGGTTTCACTTGGCTTCGAGCTCGTTGCAACTTCTCAAGGAACTCACTCCTACTTTCTATTTTAAAAGAAACAAACATTTGTTTTCCTTCTAAAAGCTGACCACAATCATCTATCTCAAACATTATTTTTCCCAAGAGCAATACAACTGAGTACATTCAATGCAAAATTAAGTTTGAAATTAAGGGTCTTCAAGTGTTCTAAACTTCTTCCCAATGTACTTCTGTACTACAACAGATTTTTTTTCCATGATTGCACCCAAGTGGACAATGCAGCTCTTTCTGAATGGTGCTACTGAGAAATGTATTAATTCATCATTACAATTATAATAGAAATATCAAAAGAAATCCATTATAAACTTAGTCTTGCACAAATAATTTTATCTCATTATAGCCAGCAAGAACTATTCTCAAAAGTGATGTTTTTTGAAATAGGAAATTATATTTATACTCCAAGAGGAAAACAGCAATCAACTTCAGAGCTTAAAGCAAGTGAGGAAAAGATGCTGAAGTCATAAAAAGTGGGAGGGGAAAGAAAAAAAAAAAAAAAAAAGACAAAACCACCACACAATGCCATACAGACTAAAAAAACCCCCACAATTTACAGACTAACAATCAACAAGTGCTAAAACCAAAATTTAGCTCATTGGTTTTGCTCGGATCGTCACAAAAGGTACTCAAAAAAGGTTTGATAAGCTCTGTAAAAATTTTATTCATCTCCCTTGTAGGGCCCTGAGAAAAAAATAAGAAAGCCAAAATTACATTTTGCTAACTCAAGTTATAATTCAGATCCTCTTATGCCTTTTCCAGTAATTACAATTTTAACACCTCTAAATCTCGCAGATAAGCGTTATATAAATTTACTCAAAAAAAAGGTCTAATGACATCCCATGAGCTAATGAAATTAAAAGCTGATATTTATATAGAGGTATTTCATAGATGACAAACAAGACCATATCCTACTTTTAGGTTATGTAGGGTAATCTAGCCTGAAATTCTGAACTATCTCAATTTTACTGAAATTGTATTTTGAATTGTAGCAATTAAAAGGCTGCACATTACACTTTAAATGTTCATTTGCATCATGCCAGAACATTCAATGAGTTCATAATTTAAAAAAAAAAAACTGCATATAAAATAAAACCATAATAGCCTCATTAATGTAAAGATTACATCTGAACTTCAAAGTTAACAAGTATCCTCATATTTCAGCATGCTCATTTGATAAATACAACTTTTGTAGCCCAGGTACTTGTAAAATTGCTGTTTTCCTTTTGCTGCAATGACTTCTGTTCTACATTTTTCAAATCTGCCACTTTCGTGGCATAATACAAACGTTAGATAATCTCTAAGCAAAAAGAGTTATGTACTCTTAAGGCATAACATTCTTAACTGCTTAGAACAGCATCTGGAGAGAAGGTTTACTTTAAAAATGTTGAAATTTCATTTGTGAAGTTAAAATTCTGTTAATGAGACCTTTCCAAATTTCCATAATTACATTTTAACAAATTTATTGTACAGTATGTGGCACAGAAAGTGTAATGATTCTGCATGATTAGAAATAATTCCAGGTTCCCTTCGACACAATTTGGAGACTCACCTAAACCTTCAGAATTACCATTAAATTTCAACTTTTGCATTGAACTTTTTTTTTTTTTTTTTTAATTCAAACAAAACACGTATTAAACTTATGTGGAGAGGGATAAGTACAGACCTTCCAAAAATGTCCATGGCACATATTTATTTCCCCACTCCAACTTTCGTCATGCAATACACACTAAAAAATTCTGTTACTCAACCCTCTATATTCTTGCCAGTCAGAAAATTACTCAAAAGTATGCTATGAGATTAATTAGTAATGATTTAGGACAGCAGAACATATAGAATATTTCAGGACTTAAAGATACTATTCTGAGTCTCTACTGTACTGCAGTAACTTTAGTTAAACAGTTTTGGTTTTTTTTAAGTAAAAGAGGCTGCTGCACACACTTAGAGCTAGTGGTTAAAGTTCAGGCAAACTACATGGCCACGTCAGCACTCTTAACTGTCTGTTGACAAAAGGCTGCAAGAAGCTTCATTTAACCCTAATTGAGCTCTTTCCCTTCTGTATTATCCATGCTAGGTATACCTCACTCAAAAAAATCTGGGTTTACTCAGTCTTTTAAGAAGACTGATTATGAAAAGACACGTTTTAAATTCTCCATCTGACTACTTCTAAGTTCTTGTCACTGCACATTCATCTGAGCCAACCCCATTGCACTCATCTTGTATGGAACAGTAAAATCTCATTCCCATACCCACATCATTTGAAAGAAAGAAAGCAGAAGCGGGATCCAGGGAGTAAGAGAATTTAAGAAATGAACTTTATGGATCTAAAACTGAATTGTATGATAAACAAGTACCTCAACACAGAAAATGTGCACCTTTTAAGGTATTAGCTTTCTTAAAAAGAATGTAAGGACACATTTTCTAACAAAAAAATAAATCTAGAAACACTTTCCAGATGTCTTATGATCTAGACACACTATCACATTTTGTCTTCATGCCCCCAAAATCAATGAAGTCCTTAGCACTTCATTTCTATCCTGAATCATAGTATGTTCTGTTATTCAACTCAATGGCTTGTTGAAAACATAATACTGCAAAGCATTTTATGTCTGCAGGTTTGTAAGTACACAAACTGTTGCAAAAAACATGAAGCAAAGGAGGGTTGTTTCTGCATCCAGAACAAGCTATGTATTCTGAACAGAAGATTAAAGCGGTCTATGCATTGCCAGTGAATAAGGTCTGTTCCCTTATCCTCTCTCCAACAAACAATTAAGACGCTGTAATTTGTTTCCCAATCTTAATGAGAAACTTTCCATTACTTTGTCTTCAAACACATGCAATTTCATTCTGCTAGCCAGAAGCAAACAGCAAATCACCATTTCAACCTGCTTTTCCTGGGACGGCCACTACAAAGTAGTTTTAATGACTGAGGTGAAAAAATTAATTATGCATGGAGAAGAATCCAAACAAAACGAAGTTAATACACTGTCACTGGCAAAATGTTTACTTGAACACAATTCACCAAGGAAGTCAAGTTATAGGCACATGCTATCTGATAAAATGCATCACAATTAACTGACCACCTTCCACCTGTTTACATCCTTTACTATTTAGTAAGCCAATTCCTGCAAAACAAAATAGCTCAAATCAGATAAACAAAGGAAACAGTCTCAAAACTTAACTTGAACTTGAATTGTAAAGAAAATACCTGAACTATCAGATCCTCCTTCAGGACTGCCACTGGAATACATTGTGGCCAGTTTTCCATCCAAGATAAATCGGAACCATCCATTACTGCCATTAGATAGCTCCAGGGCTGCAGCATCACTCCAGATATAGAGGCAGTCCCTTCCTCTAATGATTGACCAGTCTCTCCAGTGATACGGTTTACCCTGTTGCAGTTCTTTGGCATCCTCCTGTGGTTCATCCTCCTGTAACAAAACAGTATTAAAAAAACTCCACAATAACTACAAACCAACAAACAAAACCCATAAAAGCAAAAAAAAAAAAAAAAAACCCGAACAAAACCCCAAACACTAAAACCAACTCCCAAACCCAAAAAAAGCCCAGCCTACATGATCTTCCCTCCTCCCTTAAATAAGCCTCCAAAACAACAAAAACAACTCATAACACACTAAACACAAGCATTTTAAGAAGAGAAGACAAAAATAATTACTCTAACCAAAAGTATAGGAACTACACTTCTTCTGTCTCTAAAATGTAACTTTAGAAGTATTCTTTAACAGAATACTTCTAAGGGGTTTTCTTTCAGATACAGATTTATCTACTCAGAATTAACAATTGTCCACTGGCTGGTACATCCACTTCTGCTCAAACTTATACTGTGGGTAAAGAATCACAAATTGGTTGAGTTGGAAGGGAGCTCTGAGGGCCATCTAGTCCTAACCCCTGCTCAGGCAGGGCCACCTAGAGCCAGTTGCCCAGGACCATCTCCAGAAACAAGCCCCAGACAACTGAAAATTCACAGTAAAGAAGTTTAACTATAACTAACTATAAACCTTAATTGAATGGATAACAAGTGGCCTGTCACCCATTCAGTTCATTTATGTGATCAGTAATATGGCAGTTAGAAATTGGTAAGTATCAATATGCATTTAGAGTTTTCATTATCTATTTTAATATATTCCATAATATTTAAAACATCTGCAATTAGTTGATGCACCAATACCAAAAAAGATGCACTTCATTCAGAGATGATTTATTTAATTTAGCAATAGTTTTCAAAACACTAGACAACACCTAGTGTCAGTCAAACAGCTGGATCACAAGAAAGCATGAATAGGAAAACTCAGCAGATGTACTAATAGAACATGAAGTTACACAAAACAACAAAATGAAGACAAGAGGTATGTAATAAATATTAATAATCTAACTACCTCATCCTGGACATTTTCACAACAGTGAAAATTGTACTAGAAATGTTGGTTTTATAGGAACAAAGATATCAATGCTGTACTTACCTTCTCAGGTTTAGACTCCTCTTCATTTTCATCATCAGATGACGGCCCGGCCAAAGTTGACACTTTACTAATTACACCAAGCCTAGCCAATTGGTCTAAAAAAATATCACCACCTTTATCCACCAAATCCCTTATGATCTGCAAGGCTAGCAAATGGCCATCATCATCATCCTGTAATAAATCGAGATGGAAAGGAAGTAATAATGGAGATATCTTTGCTTAAAATAATTTTACATGCTGAACTTCATATATGGTCACAGATGCATGATGTAATTCTTTAGGGTTAGTTATTGACAAGCATGTGGAACAAATAAACATAAGCCCTTTATTGTGCTGTTTTCATAAAAAGATGGTATTTTCTTTCTTCCTACCTCTTGATCAAGAACTGTAGCTGTTATCTCAACCAGTATTGTGGGTAGGTTGTGGCCAGCATCAGAGTCACAAACCTCTTTCAGCAATGCCTCAGAACAAAAATGTATCATTTTTCTAATGAGGGCAAGACTTGCTTTCCTTTAAGAGATCATAGGAAAAAAAAAATTCTTACAAAGACATCAAGCAGTAAGCCAAGCAACAAAAGTTTAAGATGAAATTGCTTTTGCACTACATGTATGCAATGATTTCAATACAAAAAAATTGAGTTTCAGCTCTTATTATCGGAATCAAAACTGGAAATTGTTGGCAAGTCCCAGATTAAATCTCCATTCACCCACTGATCTTTTTTGATTTTACAGCATTATGAGGCTAATATCTTTTTCTCTCCTCAAGCCTTCTCTAAGTAAACATATTCTACATTCTCTCTTGACCCACTCTTAGTGATGGCAATTCAATCCTGCACACTTCTCCCTTCCAGGTATCCAGCCATACGCTTCTGTCACATACTTGTCACATGTTTTTGTGAGAAGCCTACAGTTTTCAAGTCTCATATTACTATGAGAGCAATCAAAAGTATTTTTATTTATAATTTATATATATTTAATAATATTCTTAAGTATTACTATGATATTACTGCATCTTTCCATATTAAAAACTAAAATTCATTTCGAAGCCAATCACTTCTGTATGGTTAAAGCTGATGTTTTTTATTTGAATGATTACACCCATGATTTACTTAATTCATAAAGAAAACTTTACAATACAGGATACTTCTGTCCTGGGTTAACAGAGCCTAATCTCACAAGCCCCTCCCCCCCAAGGCAGCAGTGAAGGAATGGAACATAAAAACCCCAAACAATCTCCAAGAACAGTTAATCTTGCACAGATTGTTAACATAGTTTATTTCTTTCATTTAAATTGACCTAGTTTAAGGTTCCTATCATTAGCCCAGATAGTGTCTCTCTCACTAGAGTCCCCTTTTACCCTCTATTTTCATCCCTCAAAGTATCTATGAACACTGGGAATACAAGCAAGAGATTAAACAGATGTTCTATTCATAGTGTGAAAGGCTATGGTAAGAAACAGTTTATCACAATCATTATGCCATCCACAGCATTCTTTTTAAAATATTAGATTACATTCTTGTAATTCCCACAGTAAAAGGAATCTTTTCCAGTTGATTAGCACATAAGATGTTAAAAAGTCTTTCTAAAACCCTCCAAAATTTCCAGTCTTTCAGATTTACTGGTGAATGTATCTTGATACCATTTTGTTATTTTTCCTCTCTTAAATTACTACTTTCATAACAGTAGCTACCAACAGCTGTAAACAATTCACAATGCAAGATGCTACATGAACACAATATTCTGTCACTGTGCTACTGCAGCCAAGAGAATGTTTCGCTCTTCCACTTCTACCTAACCTACTCTTTTACCAGACCTCTTCCCTACAAAGCAAAAAAAGCTCTACTTAAAATGCAAGGGAAAAAACAAACAAACAAACAAACAAAAAATCAAGACTTGTAACACTTTCCAAACCACCACTTTTATTCAAACAGAAATGTGTTTAAGAGTCATTTGCTTTAATTCAAGCAAGTGTTATAGATGTCATAGTTTTTAATGAAAGAAAAATAAGCCTGGCTTTTTTAACAGAATATATTAATAAATTTTAAATATTCAGGTAATTTTTCTATTATGACAATATTACCTTATTGAAGGCAACATAGTTTGTTGAAATGTTTGTGCAAACACAGGCAATAATCTTTTCAAGTAAATGGGTGCCATTTCTGGATCTCCTTTGGGTTCATTACACTCTTCTTCATCCTTGTTTGCATCTTTCTTTTTCTTCTCATCTCCTTTGTTAACAGGACACATCCAGTCCCCTGGAAAATATTTTTTTCCCAAAAAATGTTCAATGGCAAAACCCAACCAAATTAAAAAAACAAAACAAAACAGAGTTTTCTTTGCTAACATTTAAGTACCTGAACTGGAATATGCATTCCTAAAATTTACATCTGTCAGACTTCTTGAAGAAAACTGCTTGATATTAGCTATCTCCAAAGATCACTCACAGAGGAGCTCAAAGTCCTTGATGTGAATATGATCACATAACCATCTGTGGCTGCAGAGCCACAAAAATCTCATGAAGAGATGAATTGCAGTTCCCATGCAGAAAGAAAGGATGCCAGAGAAGCTACCAAGGCTGACATCCCCCAAAACCAGAGCAAAATCCCAGTCCAGCCCCATTACACAGCTGAAGAGCAGAGCCACTGGCACTGCTCATGGTCAGCCAGCAGTTTCTTCAGTAATCCAAATCCCTTAAGAACATCCAAAATATTAAAGCTTTTATAGGTAGTTTGCAGGTTAAGAAAATTTGGTCACATAATACAAATTTTTTAAATCGAATCCAAATGGAGTAAAATTCTACTCACTCAATTAATTAACATGTATGACTATTTCTAACGAAGGTGTAGAGTTAAAGACTACACTCACCTGGAGACTGAAGAATAGCTACTACTTCACTGTGCCCCCTTTCACGAGCTTTGTCTAAAGGAGTTTTCCCATCCTCATCTCTCAAATCAGGGTTTGCACCATGTCGTAATAGAGTCTGAGAACGAATATTTTTAAACATGAAAAGAACATTAAGATTCCTTTGTCCAAAGTACTAAACACATCTTTCACACATCTTTCCCACGCTGGGTTTTTTGTGTTTTTTTTTTTTACATTTGCAAGCAAAGTTCGAACAGCCAGTACCTGAAGGAGGTCTACAAGAAGGCTGGGATCCTTTCAAAAGGATTACAAAGGCCTGTTTACAAAGGCCTGTAGTGATAGGATGAGGGGAAATGGTTTGAAATTAGAGAAGAGCAAATTTAGGTTGTATACAGCCCAGACAGCCACCCGAGTTCTGGGCTGCATCAAAAGAAGCATTGCCAGTAGGGGAAGGGACAGGATTCTGCCCCTTTACTCTCCTCTCGTCAGACTCCATCTGGAGTACTGTGTGCAGTTCTGGAGTCCCCAGCACAGGAAGGACATGGAACTGTTGGAGCGGGTCCAGAGGAAGGCCACGAAGATGATCAGAGGGCTGGAGCAGCTCTGCTATGAGGACAGGCTGAGAGAGTTGGGTTCTGCAGCCTGGAGAAGAGAAGACTTCCAGGAGACCTTAGAGTAGCCTTTCAGTATCTGAAGGGGGCCTACAGGAAGGCTGGGGAGGGATTATTTACAAGGTCTTGCAATGACAGGACTAGGGGCAATGGGTTTAAACTGGAAGAAGGGAGATTTAAACTGGATATTAGGAGGAAGTTCTTTACAGTGAGGTTGGTGAGACACTGGCACAGGTTGGCCAGGGAGGTTGTGGCTGCTCCCTCCCTGGAGATGTTCAAGGCCAGGCTGGACGAGGTCTTGAGTGACCTGTACTAGTGGGAGGTGTCCCTGCCTATGGCAGGAGGTTGGAACTGGATGATCCTTGAGGTCACTTCCAGCATTACCATTCTGTGTTAGGAACAAGTTCTTTACCATAAGGGTAGTGGAACACTGGAATAGGTTGCCCAGGGTGGCAGTTGAAGCCTCATCCTTGGAGATATTCAGGGTCAGGCTCAACAGGCTCTAACCAACCTGATTTAATAAAGGATGTCCCTGCCCACTGCAGGGACCCAAACCATTCTATGATTCTACAATTGTCTTTTCTGTACCTGTAGTTATCATCGAATTACTTTTATTTGTATTACTGCCCCATAAGAATGGAAAATCTGTATTTTTATATACATTGCAAAGAACATGTAAATACTTGACAGTGCACAGATTAAAACATATTGAGCGGAAGACCTTTAATACAGAACAGGACAAAAATTTTAGTACGTAAGTCTTTCAAAGTTATCAATTTAAATCATACCTTTGCTACCTGAGGTCTTCCGAAACATGCTGCATAATGTAATGAGGATGACCTCTGACCTCTGTTAACATCAGCACCCCTCTCACAGAGAAATTCCACCTGTTAAACAAGAAAAAAGAAAACTAAGGTTTTTTTCCACCTCTTTCTTTACGTAAATAACCTATTTCTTTAGGATTCTGCAAAGCTAACTTACCATTTCCTGAGTTCCAAAAGCTGAGGCCCAGTTTAAAAGAGTTTGTCCTACATCATCCATAAAGTTTACTTCAAAAGCTGAAAGATACAATAGTTATAGCTCCTAAAATTATTAAGTAACAATGAAATTTAATTTAACAAGATCTTTAAGGGGGGGGGGGGGGGAAATCAACTGACAACAAAGAAAACTCTCCACTTAAATATCCTCAATAGTTTTAGAGAATGTTTATGCCCTTAATTTCAATTTCAAAAAGTAGCATAGGAATGGCTACTAACAGAATAAGTGAGCAGCAACTGGAGGAATAGAGGAGGAAAGAGAAGTTAGAGAAAGAAGAGAGATTTTAAATTCTGCCAAGGTAAGATTAACTATTTTACACAACTTTCTGACTAAAAGTTTGACACGTTCAGGCTACGAAGATGATTAAGGCACTGGAATATCTCTCTTAGGAGGGAAGGCTGAGAGACCTGTGGCTGTTTAGTTTGGAGAAGAGCAGACTGAAAGCAGATCTAATTAATTTTTAGAAATATCTAAAGGGTGGGTGTCAAGAAGGGGCCAGTCTCTTTTCAGTGGTGTCCTGTGATACCAGGACAAGGGGCACAAATTGGAACACAGGAAGTTCCACCTCAACATGAGAAGAAACTTTACTGTAAGAGTGACAGACTAGAACTGGCTGCCCAGAGACTTTCAAGACCCATCCAGGCATGTTTCTGGGTACCCTGTCCTAGGTGATCCTGCTTTGGCAGGAGGGTTTGTATTGAGGTCTCTTGCAACCCCTAGCATTCTAGGATTCTGTGAACTTGCACACAAAGATTTTCAAGGTAATCAACCTAAGCATTTTTTCTGACAAGATAAAAAGCCCAGAGATATTTCATCCCATTCTCTTTTTCAGAGTTATTTTTGCTTACCTCCTGTGTCAATAGCATCTATTAGTGCATCGGTATCCTTACTGCGGATGCAATCTATCAGCTGCCGATGAGAACGTTCCCCAGAACTATCCAGTCTTCGCAACCCTGGGATTCTGCCTGTAGATCCAGCACTGGATTTTGGCAGGGCTTTTCTCCCTTCGAACAGTAGCACCAAAAGAAGATCTACTAACCGCATGGTATCCAGAACACATCTCTCATCACCCTGCAATGCGCTTTCTATAGAATCTGGAAGTTCAGATCTTAGGAGATCCTGGAAATAATTAAAAGTCTGAACAATAAAAAATATACAGGGCTTTAGAAAATACTATCAGAATTGGGTTTCATTTCCATATGAAATGTTTCCTTTTTTCCCCTCTTTACAAATAACCTGTGAGTACTTTTGTATGTATATAAATAAAACCTACAAATCTGTAATCTCTATATATAATATATGCACTATTTGTGTTGCTGTTTAAAGTACGTGAAGGGAAAAACCTTACAAAAACAAGAAGCTGTAGCATAAAAGGATTTCTTACATGTGTTACTACTGGAGAGCCTCGACACAGGGTTGACAACAGGCTTACAATAGTTGACACCTGATTACTTAATTTAGAGTCTGCAGCAGTAGATGGTGCTCCAGTGCTACTCCGTCCAGGTTTGCAAGCTGAAGATGGTCCTGATACTGTCCCACCAGCAGCTGCCATGCGCGATAACAACTCCTCAGTTAATCCATGCTTAGCTAACGGGGCTGGGTCGACTCCACGCCGTGTGAATCTGTCAGCTAATGAAGCAAAGCATCTCAGCGCTCCATCTGAAACCTAAGAAAGCAGTGCAAGAGAAATGATGAAAAATCTGGGGATATTCACAAGACTACAGGACACAGAAGAAGCTGATTTCCCCAGATTCCATTTGAAGTCAGTGAACCAAGGAGTCAGGTTTTTTTAAGACAAAGTTGGGAGTCAGAACCCAGCAGTGCTCTTAACTGCTCACTGAAGGACTGCATTGTTGATAGCTGTCTCCTCTTTAATCTCTGATAGACAGAAGACAAGGAAAGGATTTTTCTTTGTTCGAAGTTCAGCACAATAAGCATCTCCTTAACTATACAAGTAAAATGCCAAATCAATCCAGGAAAACAAACTTTACAAACAAATTGCCAACTTAAAAAAGCATGTTGGAAGCACATTTTAAAAAGTCTTTAGCTACAGACATTTTTCTTATAGGAAACACAACTCTTTATAATCCACGTGAAGAATTATCCATTCTGAAAAAACAATCTGGAAAAAAAAATAACCCATGGCTTGGTACTGAAATAGGAAGTGGTCAACTTTTCATTGTTCTGATGACAGAAACTCTTACAGGAGCATTCTAATAACAGAACTAAAAAAAAAAAAAAAAACCCCCCCCAAAAAAAAAACACACCCCCCCAAAAAAAAAACACACCCCCCCAAAAAAAAAACAAAAAAAAAAAAAAAACAACCCCAAAAAAACAACACACACCACCAAAACAAAAACCATAACACAATACAGAAAAGAAAACTAAAGTACTACAACAAAAAAAATTAATATGAGATGTTACTTCCCATCACATGCTTACTGAAATTCAAATTTGTTCCTCAAAGAAAATAAAGACAAGAATTTCTTTGCAGTTTTACATTCTGTATTTATAAATACAAAATTATAACATCATAATATTTCACATTTATAATGAATGTTATGCTAATATTACAACATTATAATTACTGGGAACTTAGAAAAAAAAATTCATAGATCCACAGAATTCTTTCAGCTGGAAGTAACCTTAAAGATCATCTAGTTCCAACATCTCTGCCATGGGTAGGGACACCTTCCACTAGACCAGATTACTAAAGCCTCATCCAACCTGGCCATGAACACCTCTAGAGAGGAAGCATTCAAAACCTCCCAGGGGCAATTTGTTCCAGTGTCTCTCCAACTCCACTGTAAAGAGTTTCTTCCTAATATCCAGTCTAAATCTACCCTTCTCAAACTTCAATTCATTCCCTCTTGTCCTATCACTACAAGCTCTTATAAAAAGTCCCTTCTCAGCTATCTAACAAGTCATTAACTGATGCCCTGAGACCCCCAAAGTATTAAGGCCATAGTAAAGTTTTATAGTTGAAGTTGTATTTAAAGGTCTACATACTTCTTTTAAGATATTATTCTATTCATGCCTAAAAATAGGACAAACTAAGAAAATCAGATTTTACTCTTAAATAATCCTGACTGGTCCACTAAGCAGCTGATTCAGGGATATGCAAGTATTTTTATGACAATAAAATTTAAAAATCCCAAATTTAGGTTTCTCAGAAAAGAAAAAAAGAAATAAAAGACAGTGACACTGTGGAAACAAGGCTTACTGATAATCCTCTTAATCCAGCAAAAATTACTGCTGGCTAATTGCCCAGGAAGGGATACAACTTCTTCTCACGTAGGCACTGAAAAGAAGGGAGGTTTTGCTTTTAGTATCTCTCTTATTTATATACTGTAGAGTGATCTTTCAGATCAGGTGTGCATAGGTATACAAAGATCAGCTGCTCCAGGCACATCTGCCTTTGTAGATGTGCAACAGAAAACCAGACCAAGTGTCAAGAAAGAGGCGGGAGAAAAATAGACCAAAAAACCAACAAAAACAAAACACGTCAGAAAACAAAACCAACCCCCAAAACCCACCCACAAACTCAAAAAACTATCAATATCTACATTTCACCAAACTCAAAACTACTACAAATCTTAATCCCTACAACGTCATTGACATCTAGCACAGGCTATGTTCAAACTGTTTTGTCAGCTATCGCATATCAAGGGCTCAAAGACAGCTACTCTTCAACAGAAAACAAGATTAGGGTATTAGCCAGACTTCATGAAGTTACAAATCTTGTATCTCCAGTAAGTTTGCAAGAACTTGAAAATCGGTTTCTCCTAAATAAGTGCAGAGCACCCTAAACTTATGACATGGAATAATCACTACTCATGTCCTCTGGCATTGCTCCAAGTCTCTGAAGGCACAATGAATAAAACAATTCTGCATCTATATGCAATCTTTGTGGATTTTTACCAGGACAACTGTCAGATATATACGAGAAAATTTCACCGTAACACACAGAATATATTTGGCTGAAAAAGACCTCCAAGATCATCCAGTCCAACTTTTCACCCAGCACTGAAGGGTCAATAGTAAATCACGTCCCTAAGCACCAGGTCCACATGGTGCTTGAACACCCCCAGGGATGGTGATTCCACCACTGCCCTGGGCAGACCATTCCAATGTTTGAGAATCTTTATAATGGAAAAATATTTCCTAATATTAATGCCACATTAGTGGCAGTTTACAAAGCAAACTTCTCACAAACTGCAACTTTAGAAAGGTTAAACCTCAAACTTAACTGTAAGTTGCTCTTGGGGCCACATTGATTGTACTTCTTCCTCAAGTGATATTACTACCTGGCAGCCTACACAAAAGGTGATCAAAACCAACAGTGTAGAAGGACAGGGGAGGGGAACAATAAAGGTTTACAAAGGAAATTACTGGACAAATTCATAATGCACATCAACATTCACTGTAAATCCTGAGCCTTGTTTCACACAAAATCTGGGTTACTCCAACCTTAAGCAGACTTATCTTAAAGCCTAACTGCAGCAAAAAGATTGAACTTAATTTGACCTGTCATTCTGGTCTCCAACAACCCTAGCAATCACTCTTTTTATAAAGTGGGAAAACAGTTAAAATATTACAGACTTCAGACCTAAATTTCAGGATTAGTTTGTCTGAGATGATCAGTGCACTAATAAAGTTACGTAATGCCTAAAAAACACATTGTAGCTTGTTCTGAAATGGCTAGTGTGACAGTCAACAGAGTCTTTCAAAAAGGTCTAAAAATATATTAACAAAAGGTAGCTCACAGGCAAAAAAGGATTTAGTCTCCCGAACATGATGTGCTTAATAAACCAGACAGAGGGGATGTAGAGAAAAGAATGAGGACAGAGGTGGGGGCAAAATGAAGACTGGGAATGGTACAGACAAGAAGGCTAGATACGGTACAGCAATAATTTAGCTAAACAGCTAAAAAGCATTACCATGACATGCACAAAAAGACTCTACCAGTAGGGAAATAATTTCCTTAGAATACATCTTCTTAGTTTTACAAGAACTACTACATCTTGAATTAGTACAACTGCAATAAAGTAGTGCTGCGTTTATGGTAGTCCCATTTAAGATGGCTTCCAATGTACTATTTTAGCATTGATTGTGGATGTTTGTATCGCTCCTTAGTTTGGCAAAAGATAAACAAACCAAACTGATTTTTGTGTCTTATCTATGCTCCACTTGATAGTGACTGTGGTGCAGACTTTAGAAATTATTTTAAAATGCACTGACAAAGAAGTTAGGAGATTTTTTTCAATAAAGTTTCTGGAAGTTAAATCACACAACAATGGTTGGAGTCAAACACTAAGCAATTTTCCTCCTGTCATCACAGCTGTAAAAGGAAGCTAACACAATATCCAGACGTAACAACTATTATGTAAGCATACAGTTGCGGACACTGGTCAAAAGTAACACCTGACAGGACAAGAGGAGATGGCCTCAAATTACACCAGGGGAGTCAGACAGGACATTAACAAATTTTTCTTCACCAACAGGGTTGTCAAGCATGGGAACAGGCTGCCCAGGAATGTGGCTGAGTCACCATCCCTGGAGATATCTAAAAGATGTGTAGATATGGTGCTTTGGGATATGGTTTAAGTGGTGGACTTGGCAGAGTTAGGTTAACAGTTGGTCTTGATGATCTTCAACCGTCTTTTCCAACCTAAATGATTCTATAAATCTATAAAAATACCCAGCCATTCATTTATTAAATCTAATGAAAGTTAAATTCACAGCATATTGAGCCAACTATTACATTACCTGATGGTCTTCATGTTTTAATAAGCTAGACAGTGACTCCACACAGATCTCTAATGAAGAATCCTGAGGCTCCATTTTGCCACAGAGTCTGGATACTACAGCCATAGCTGAATGCAAAGTATCCTTATGAACAAGGTGTCCACTGTCACGAATGAATGTCAGAACACAATTCAACCCTCCAGCTTCAAACACAGCTCCTGACTCACGGGTACAGATTAATTCTAACACCTAGAACAAAATGAAATATAATTAGAATTACACACACATAGAGTTAGTTCTTTGTTTACATCTATCTACGGAACTGGTTAAGAAAATGAAACAACAAAAAAAAACAAACAAACAACAAAAAAAAAAAAAACCAAAACCCTCTCTCCCTCGACAACCAGAAAGGGCCACTGCTTCCAGTACTCTAGTAGTTGTAGTCTTCTTCAAAACCACAGTATCAAATGCAAGAACATTTCCCAATAGCAAGGTCATAATAAGTGCTCATGAGAAGAGACACCTAGATAACAGCATCTTCTCCTGGGAGAATTAAGTTTTTGGATAACACACAAATGAGACCTCTGAAACTTCCAAAAGTACTGATAACTCCAGTACTTCAGTGGTGTACTTCTGATTAGAGTAGACTTAGATAAGAAATACATGCATTAAAGTCTGATGCCATTGCAATCAAGGACTGTATGCTATCACATGCCCATGAGTTATATTTTAAACAAAAGATTTTAAGGGTGTTGTAAATTTTGCTGGAAGCTTCACAAGAGTGCAGAGAAGCTATGTCTAGTGCTACAGAACAAACAGCAGATGATTTTTTTTTTTTACAACAGGAAATCTATATCTGGCACAATTCTTCACTACTTTTTTAGAATAAAATTAGCCTGTAGCATTCTAGTCATGTAAGATAAACAGCAAAACTGTCTTCTGGTATTTTTTGTTTCTTCTTCTACACCTTTTTTTTTTTAAAATGAAATTCCACCTTTGAAGAGCACCAGATTGACAGTAAAGATAGGCAGCATTGTACGCCTTTATCATGTTTTTTGCTTCACATTTTAATAAAATAAATAAGTTTAGAAAACGAGAATGCTCTTCAAAACCAGCAAATTCTCCAGCTCCTTCTGAAAAAGTTTCCTCAATACACGTACCTTTACACACTGCTCAGCCAAATCTCTGCTTGTTCTGTTGTTAAGTTCAACCACCACTAAACGATTACAAAGTGCCTTGATAGCTCCATCCACTCCCACAATCCTGCGGGTGCATTCAGCTGATACATCCAGGTAATACGTTATGGCACGAGCTGTTACTTCTAACACATTGTCTGGAGCACTTTCATCAAGAAAAATTTTGCATAGTGCTGGTAAAAAAGTTCGAGGAGGGCATCTGCAGGAAAAAAAAACCCAAAAAAAAAAAACCCAAACCAAAAAACATCAGCAACATATTACTGTGTGCACAAAATAACTGTATATATTACCAGACTAATGCTTTTCATACTGACATGATTTGCTCAGTTTGATTCCAGTTGGTTCAGAGCGATCATTTAGAACACAGGCATTTCATACACCACTCAAAACTCAAATCCATCATCTGAAAACAGGTTGTATTAGGGGAGGAAGCCGATTGAAAAAATTAGTCTTGAAATTTCACAATCGTATAGGAAAAAAAAAAAAAAAATTATCCTCTCAGGAAATTTCAGGAATTAACCTCCTATCACCAAATGGAATGCATTTTTTCTTAACAGAGCTTCAAGGTTTATGGTGATAAATAGCTACCTAAGCATGGTATGCTACATTTGAGACAAAGACTCAACATTTTGAGTTTGCTCCCTACCTTATAAACATTCTCACTTGTCTTTTTCAGCCCCAATCCACCGCCCCACCTCTTCAT
This sequence comes from Ramphastos sulfuratus, assembly GCA_013399055.1. NCBI lineage: Eukaryota > Metazoa > Chordata > Aves > Piciformes > Ramphastidae > Ramphastos > Ramphastos sulfuratus. The sequence continues at coordinate 428,768 of WBNM01034953.1, forward strand.
TCTTTTTCCCTAATCACACTGACAACATTTAATTAATTTAGCTTGCTTCAACTGCATTTTCTCTTCATACCCATGCTGTGGTAGTCACTGGTGCTCTTCCTTATTGTTAGCCTCATTTCCACGTTCAAAATCAAGAACACCCCCACAACTTAAGAAACAAATAAGCAAGCTACAAGCTTCTTATATCCCTCTGACCTAACAGAATGCAAGCTAAAATAGATGGTCATAATAATGCTTTTCACTCCGGTTAGGACTGATTTGAATCAAAATTTCTAAGATACAGAGTTATATTTTAAAGACAATGTATCTTCCAAAGCATAATCACTTTATTCTTATGTGGTAGATGACTACAAGGTAGAAGTGAGCAATTAAGTGAAGGGGACCTATGCTGTGAATGCAGCCAAAGTAACTGGATACATCATTTCCTGGATCTAGCAGACTAAATCTACTCAAAACAAATATTGCAACTTTTTCTTAAACCAGGGGTTTGGTCTACAAAGTAAGGCAGAAAACTTTTCTAAATTCAAAGAGAAAGAAAGATAAGTAAGAGTGTGCTTTTCAGTCTGGAAGATAGGTATTCATCACTGAATCATCCTGCAGACTAACCCAGAGGTCATTCACTACCGGGCATTCACAATCACTCATACAAAGGCACCAAATCCTCAGACAACAAAATGCTGTTTACTTGAAGATCTGCCCATGCTTTATGAAGTAAATAATACTGCCTGACAACTAAATACATTACCCAATAATCTCTAATAATATAAATTATTAAGTGAAGCTCTAATAAAGCTAAACCACCTATTTAATATTTATAGTAGCCTATCCAGCCTGTACTGTTAAGAAATTTGCTGTGTAGCTCCACATCTTAAGTCCGAAATTCATACTCATTATTAGATGACTACCACGCAATGACACAAGAAGCATTTCAGTACATAAAATTTTAAGTAGACGGTGCTACCTGTTATGGCAGGGAAAATAACATCTCTTCTACGTTTTTGCAGTGAGTTAAAAGCAATACTTAGCAAATCTAACATGGAAACCTTTTCTACATTTTTAACAGTTTATAAAAAGACACCACGCAAATGGAACTTGTATTTTTCAAAACCAGAAATCTAAAAATTTGAAAGAAATCTGTTCCTGCCCTTAGAACACCTGTCTACAAAAGCAAATCACCCAGCAGATAGTGTAGAAATACAAAGTTGTCAAGAGCCTATCAGTTACATCAAATTCTTTGCCAGCACAAAAATGCCGGTGCACTGTATCAGCGATGATCTTTCCATAACAGCACAGCTGCTGGCAAAAACTTAGGGGGCTGGATTTTTTTTAGATCACTTTTTTTTTTTTTTGCCAGAACCCCTGGCTACCATTAGTCAGAGACCACATATTTTCAATCATGAGGCAAATAACTTCCACTTGCTGTCAGGATATTTGTTCTCTGATGTATAGGAATGATTTCCAGTCCTCCAGTAAGGAAACCAAGTTGTACCATAAGGTTTCAGGAAGATTTGTCATACACTTAACCTGTGGGAATTGCCTGGTTCGCAAAATAAAAAAAACCTTCAACTGGTTTCATAGGGCATGACAACACACATCAAATCTCTATAAAAGCAGCAATGAAACATTGCTTGTTCTGAAAAAAAACATGTATTTATCCTTTCTGATAACAGCAGCTGATCTAATTTTAATAAAAGCTTTCACACAAAATTCTTTCAGCCTAGTTAAACCTCTGAGCTCTATGCACTTGATCCTCTCTTTTAAAAGTCTGGCTTTGGTTTGGGGATTTTACTTTGAGATTGGGGTTGGTTGGTTTGATTTATTGGATATTGTTAGCAACCAGGAATTTCAGGGCTAGACTACATCACCCAGAAGAGGCAGTAGAAATATTTTATAAAGATTTATAAAAAGACAAAAATTAAGACTGAAGAGAAAAAAAATCAGAAGGGTAAAAAGCGACACTGAAAGCATTTAAGTGTCACTTACTTTTTTCCCCTCCTTTTTTCTTGCAGCAAATGAAGAAGAAAATGCTCTGGACCAAATATAAACTAATCTAATGAACAATATAATCAATGCCTAACAGAAAAATGCACCATTAAAAAGATGAAAAGTAGAATAGTTCACAAAGAATCATCCATGATATAATCATGCATATAAAGATAATATAAAGGTTGACATAACACCTCATACAAATTTAGAAGAAAGCGTAAATTTCATTTTTCTGAGACACTGGTATCACACACATGGCAAGAAGTCATCCCAAGCCTCTTCACATAGCCTTTCCCTGTGTGGGTGTCAAGACAAAACCCCCATATTCATACATGTGAATTATTTCCAAGAATTTAAGCTGTATTCCAGTTATGCAGACAGATACCAAATTCCTAAGTTAAACAATCCAGCAGCAGAAGCTTCTTGTGGACAAGTGTAACTGACTTAATACCAAACAAGTGAGCAAAGCAAGAACGATGCAGACACATCTATGCACACCCTGCAAGTTTGAAATACTGCCTTCTTACCACATTATTGCTGCCTTGTGATCATTAGTCACATCATATCAGGACTAAGCCTCACTCATTACTAGCTCAGAGCCTCTCACTGTATTGTCTTGTCCTAAATAGAAGAGCTCCTATTCCTTTGCCTGTGACATACAAGTAGTTAGTATTTGTAGTACTGTAACATATGAGGGGTCACATCACAGACCAAGGTCTTTCTGCACTATCAGAGTAAAACAACAGATTCCATCCTAGAAAATTTAAAGTAGAATTGTACAATAGGGCAGGTATAGACAAGAGAACACAAACTAGTCATCCCACATGTTGACATTTTATCTTGATATCTTAGCAGTTTTGACAACTGCAATACACTGTTTAGCATATCACATCATTACAATGAATTTCCTTATTTCACTTCCTCACATCTTTTTACTACTAGTTAACTATCAGTTAACTCATCACCAGAATTTTCTGCTCTTTTAATAGAGAGGTTCTAGGGAAGACAAATTTTTATTCTAGCTTCTATCAAAGGAATAAACTGCACTGTTGTCATTATGCTCACAATTGCTACCTGAACTGCTCCTTTGAATGTGCACACAAACTGACCACGAAAGAATGATCTCTATTTTGCTTTACTCAAGCAATAATATCCAATACAAGAGCAAGATACACAACTCATGTGTAAAGTGCTACTCCTACTGATGATCACAGAAGACCTTTGACCTTGGTTCTGTAATAATTACATGTTATTTTCAAAAATATTTGGTCCAGCCATTGGAAGCTTCTCACAGAATCACAGAAACATTCCAGTTGAAAAAGATCCTCAGGATCATCAAGTCCAACTGTTATCCCTACTAGAAAAGTTCACCCTTAAACCATATCCCCAAGTACCACATCCAAACGACTTTTAAACACATCCAGGGTTGGTAAGCCAAGCACCTCCCTAGCAGCCCATTCCAATGTCTGACCACTCTTTCTGTGAAAAAATGTTTCCTTTTGTAGAATCAAGAGCTGAATGAAAGGGAAGCAAAATCCCTTTGGGACTACATAACTAGATAAACTACATGGACTGCTAAGAGTTTTAAACAGACAGATTAACACATATACAAAACATCCTCAATACAAAGCAAACAAACCAACTTCAATGCTCTGTTAACTGCCACTTGGGAGATTTTCATTTCAGTCATTCGCACACAATGGTTGAGGCTGCAATAGCACAGAAGGAGGACATAACAACACATCCTCACTGCTTCAACCATTGTTTTCTCAAACAAGTGGTTAGAATAATTACAGGATAAAATTGTATAGATGTCGCTTTGAAGACCCTCATGCTGCAGGTAACTGTTCAATCAATAACCACACTACAAACATCAGTACACAGGTCAGGTTTACAGAGATGACCCTGTAATCTCCAAATCTGCAACAAGCTAGGACATGGGTTTCTCATGGTCAAAACAATGATTATCTGCTCTACATGTCTCAGAGACAAGAACATACATGTGTGAGCAGTGCTAGAGAAAGGAAGAGGTAGGTGGGAATACTGGCACACGATGGGAAACGGGTTGCAACACAGTCACAGCCATATAGCAGGTACCCAAATTATGTCACTGCTGCCACATAGCATCACTGTGGATTCCTGTGTGGTGGCACTTGACCTCTAAGAAAAAGGGAGCTTTACCCTTACTCAGTGGACAGTCTTTACTCCTCAAGATTGTGTGAATAGGCTTTTAAAGTAGCCGAGCTGTCACTCGATCCAATCCTGAATAAAAGCACCCTGTTAATGAAGTGTAAACCAAAGAAGCACCAGAAGCTCACCTGGAAGCAACTCCAGCAACAATGTCTAGAAGAGAGCATGTACTTAGCCTCTCTCAACATCAGCAGAAATCAAAGAGCAAGTCAGACGAGCCATGTTATGTCACTACTACACCTTAATTCCAAGGTATATCACCACTGGCTTCTGTAGACAGGCCAAAACAGACCAAAGGGACCAAAACTGTCTCAGGTATTTGCTGTAGATTAGGTCCCATCAGTAACAAAGACCTTAATGCTGTTCCAACTAAAACCACACTCAAAACAAAACATACTTCTGATAGGTAGTGAAACAAAGCATTTCAGGAATGTCTGTACCGGTAGCTACATAAGAAAATCATTTACGTGGGGAAAACAATGCTGCCAAAAATTCCCGGGACAGCAGGGAGGCAGAACTATACCACTGAATGAACTGCTGTGACAGCAGAGCAACTGATGTCTAGCTTTTACAACACTTCTGTCTACTGACATGATGCTTTCAATTTCCAAGAAGAAAAAAATAAACCAAACAAACCACAAAGAAACCTTTTTCTATTGCAGGCCTCAACTTCCACCAACGGAACAAACCCTAAGTGCATAGTTTCTAAACTTAAAACACCCCAGTATCAAAACTGCTTTCACCACCTTGCTTTTATCTACATCATGTATTAACTGAAAGAAGTAATTTATCTCAGAAAAGAGAAATTATGATAAGAAAAATTTGTTTTCTCTTCAAAGTCAGTGGGCAAAATCACTATTCACAATTATCTACTTGCAGTGAAACAAACAAAAATATGCTAGTGAGTTTGTTTTAATACAGAAAATAAGTATCTGTTTTTAAATATTTTTTTATTCTCTCAAATTAGGAAATAATGGCTAACAGGAGCTAATAGGTAGTCAGTCCACAATTCAGAATGCTAATGTAGATACTTCTAATGAGTATGAAAATTGAAAGGAAACTATTTTTAGATTTTAATTTCTAAGAGACTGTATGGACATGGCATTGGGCACTTACTTCCTAAAGTACTTCAAAAGCGTGATTAGGGACTGACTTAGCGAAGTAAAGAGGTTACTCCGTGTTCTTAGTGAAAGACCCACATCAGCAAGTTAATGAGGTTACCCTGCTACAAACACTGCAGCTCTTGCTAATTAAGTCTCTCGTTTTGGATGACCGCTCAACTTCATTCGTACTCACAGGATCCACCCACCACGTTTCAAAGATTTTGCTGTAAGACAGGTTTATAAGTAACAGCTTTTCAGAAGTTTGAAATAAATACTATTATCAGTATCTACCCTCTATATTCTAATCCATTAAGATTACGGCCGTTGAGCATTCTCTGTTCCTTATATTGCTATCAAGAAAAGAACTAAACCACATTTTAAAGGTGCTGATTCTGTCTAATTTCTATTTAAAATCACTTTCGCGCTTTCCATGTAAAAATATTAAGAGTGTAAAGACCATGATGCACCAGTCCTTTAATATACATTCTTTCTATGAAGAAAATTTAGTTGATCTAAAACCATTTTCTGAATATCACAATGGTACTGATGTCAAGAAACACTAGAGAAATCTATCCACATAATTATACTACTAGAGCATTTACAGCATTATAATCAGCATAACTCCATATGCTGACACACTTCTGAATCTTTCCTTCCTCCTTGCCTCATCCTCTCTTCAGGCACAGAAGTATGCATAGGGATGCAAAATCCTTGAATAGCTACAGCAATAAGCTGCTTCCAGTGCTAAGCCCTTACAACTCAAATGAAGTGACTCAGCTGATTTTACAACTTGCCAGTGTAAAAAGATACTAAGGAAGTAAAACCAGGCACTATAAACTCATTTCTGTAATTACATTTCATATTTGAAATGTATTTAAGTGCCTTAGCTAAAACGGCAACAATAATAGTAGTTTAAAGATTACTGCTGTGTTTAAACAAAAGTCAAGAAGGACAAAAAGACAGCTCCACTTAATCTCTAAAATAGTTAACACGACTACTGCTAGCATTAGGGTGTGTTGCTCAATTCTAGAGTAACCGCTGGGTTCAGTTGATGCAAAGCCCGTGCCATGTGACAGCTCCTGGTCCAAGACATGTGACTTGTGGCAGAAAACCAAGCTCAGCTGCCTGCCATCACTTGTGCTGGATCTGTAATGCATACCATCTGCTAAGACCAGTTAAAAGTGGGAGAATAAGGAATAATATGTGCTTTATATATTTAAGAACTACTTAATACATGATAATTTTCAGTAACTAAATATTAAAATACTGAATTTAAACCTCATTAGTAATTGGTTTTGTGGGAAAATATAAGAGTTAAATATTTACAACACTGTGTCACACGACTGTAAAGTTTCAAAGACCATACATCCTGGACAACAGATTTGTTCTTAAAGCTACAGTAATTTCAAGTAATTTTTGATTAATGATTGGTTTTCCTTTCTGTAGTTCATTCCATGAGCAGATCTTGGACTTGGTCTCATTGCTTCTTTTGCTGAGATACTGCTTTGTTTCCACACATGAACTAAAAAACATGATCAGAGTAATGAAGATTGCTCACAAGAGAACTGCCTGCACACCTGTGTGTATTCTTCTGGACCCATTTCCAAAACTTACGCTACACTGTTTTTCTTACAATGTTGTTACAGAACAAAGAAAGGCCAGAGAACATCGACTTGTGGATAAAGACTTTAGAGATACCACCACACTATCTTAAAGGTATGAAGAAGAAGCAAGTAAAAACTAACTGCTGGCTTAGGAACTGCTACCACAATCATGAAGTATTAAAACTTCTACAGCTTGGGATCTACTCTTAATTGCAATCACGTATCAAGCCAGTAACATGAGGTTAAAGAATTAAGAACTTTATCCTGTACCTATCCCAGCAGAAAACCTGCATTATTAGAAATTAAAATAAATTAATTTAGCATTCCAACTTCCTTTTAGCTAAATAAAGGGTGGATGGCAGAATCCTCTTCCGAGAGTTCACTATTAAGTGGGAGCACATCATCTAAGTATTCAGCTACATATTCAACAAATAACAGTTGGGTAAAACAAAAAAAAAAAAAAAAAAACAGGAGAGCAGCTTCTGTAGAACAGGCAATTTCTAAAGAAATTATCATTAGCTTTACACTTGAATTTACAAAAGATGTGTTGGGCTGTCTTTCGCATTGTTTAGTATCTTATAAAAGATATGCCATGCCTCAGGGTAGTAATTCCACATATGTTTCTTCTCCTGTTTCCAGCATTTTGTAAATATTTTGCAGAACCTTGGGCTACAAGAGCTGAATAAATTAAAAGACTTGAAAGTACAGATATTTCTTCCTGTAATTTCCACTAGCACCAATCTTACTGTGCAAACAGATAATAGCTTGCATACACATTTGCTAACATTTCAAAATTAAATACACAAAAAGTATGATTATGTGTGCCTAAATACACACATTTCCTCTTTCCTGATGAACTTCCAGGCGCTCAAAAAACCCCAAGTGATTTTAAAAATCTTCCATTTCCTCATTACCAACTTACTGAACATCTACACCGTCTATGCCTCTTACAGCCTCTTCACAAGAAGCTGATACTTAAAGTAATTTGACTGGTACAAATATTCAAGAAAGGAAGCCTGTTATTTGAAATTCCTGTAGTATTTATTTTATTGGTCTCATCCAATTTACAAGAAGATAGAATTTTTCAAGAAGTTGTTAACTCACTGCCTTAAACTACTGCATCCATCTTCTGCATTGTATTTGCAAGAATCACTTCAACTTTAATCTTACACACAAAAACTTTAACAAGAAAAGGCCACAAGATGATACTATTGGAAGAAAAAAGGCAGACTAGTAGTTACAAATACAGCGTTATGAGTTGGCTATAAAGAATTGTCTGGGCATAGAGCCCAGTGTTAGAGGCACAGGCTCATTTAAACAAAATGCATTTTAAATACACCAAATGCAAGTTACAGAATTTAGTCTAAGGAACACATGATGTCATACCTAAGCAGCAAGCAACCATATCCTGTAAAGTTAACTCTGAAGATAAATAACTAAAAATCTACTTCCTGAACAATGTTTTGAAAACATCTAACTAATTTTGGAACGTATAAAGTTAGTTAAATGCATTAGTATAATCAGCAACAGAGGAAAATACCTCTGAAGAACTTGGAAACTGAAGAATTGGAGAGAGGAGGAAGATCAAGAGCTGTAAAAATAGTGTAGAAAATAGAAAGACCTTAAAAGTAGTTTTGCTTAAAAAACAAATTTAAACAGAAAAGACAACCAGGCAGCTGACGAAACAGCAAATCAGGGTAAAATCAGCTAGGATGTCCTACTGAAAGCACTGCCTACAAATTTTGCTTGTATCAAAGAGGCTAAACTTAGTAATAACCAGGTAAAATATAGAGGCCTATGACAGAAGAAAGGATGCCAATTTAGATGACCTAATACTCCCTTCTGGCCTTTGCAACCATTAAGATTCTCAAAATTACTAGACAAGGCTAATTAATCTCCACAACACCCATGACAATGAGGCTATACTACTCACTTGACAAAGAGCAACCTAAAAGAGATTAGTATTAAAACTCCTATCATTGCAAAAAAACATCAACTGCCCAACAACAAAATACAGTATTAAAAATCAGAAATAATTTAAAACATATTGTCACAAGACACCTCCCTGAAAATCACAGCTCACACCCCTACCAGACAACAGGATGACCATGAACCAGNCTGTGATACATCCATCTCAGAAAAGCACTCTACAGGATTCTGAAGATCCCACTACACTGAGTGTATAACAGAGTGAATAACTCCAGCATTCACACTTTGATACTGCTCTACCTTAATTAAGGAAGGAAAAAGGAAGGAAAAANATGCCTTTGTGGCCATGAAAGCCAGTGGCATCTTGGGGTATATTAGAATATGTGTAGCTAGGAGGTCAAGAGAGGTTCTCCCCCTCTACTCTGCTCTGGTGAGGCCGCATCTGGAATATTGTGTCCAGTTCTGGGCCTCTCAGCTCAAGAAGGACCTCAGGGAACTGCTTGATAGAGTCCAGCCACAAAGATGATGGAGTGGAACATTTCCTTTCTGAGGAAAGGCTAAGGGATCCAGGCCTCTTCAGCTTGGAGGAGACTGAGAGGTATTGTCATTCATGTTTATAAAGATGTGAAGAGCGAGCTCTGGAAGGAGAGAGGCAGCCTCTTCTCAGTGATGACCAATGATAGGACAAAGGGCAATGGATTCAAGCTGGAGCAGAGGCGGCTCCATGTGAACGTAAGGAAAAACTTTTTCACTGTGAGGGTGACAGAGCCCTGGTGCAGGCTGCCCAGAGAGGTTGTGAAGTCTCCTTCTCTGCAGACATTCCAAACCCTCTTGGATGTGTTCCTGTGTGACCCCTTCTAGGTGATCCTGCTCTGGCAGGAGAGTTGGACTCAATCTTCAGAGGTCACTTCCAACCCCTAAGATTCTATGCTTCTGTGATACATCCATCTCAGAAAAGCACTCTACAGGATTCTGAAGATCCCACTACACTGAGTGTATAACAGAGTGAATAACTCCAGCATTCACACTTTGATACTGCTCTACCTTAATTAAGGAAGGAAAAAGGAAGGAAAAAAATAGTGGGAATCACATGAGTCTCACCACTGTAAAGCTTACAAAGTTTCATTTCTTGAGAGATGTCTGCATTAGTTCAAGAAGCCAGTAATTCCTTAAGAACATATGCTCTGCACAGTTTAAAATAATGAAAACTGTAGCTTGCCATTGACAACAATACTTATCCTAATTTACTCATGGCTGCACTCCAGCACAAAACCGTAATAGTGGCCTGAATTTTTTTCCTCCTTGAATATTGCCAAACTAACAAATCCATAGGACATGCAACATGAAAACACCTTGATATGGACAGAGTTGCCCCCTCAGTTTTACTAAGATTGCTAAAAACCACTTTACCACTGCCTGAATTACAAAGATGCTTTTAAAGCCAGGCCAAACTTTAAAAATAGGCCTGAAAACCACCACTTCAGATTCCTATCCCTATCTCTACAGGAAAAAAGAAAAGTTTTTCCTCTGGCTATCTAATTTTTTTTTTAAGTTGTATAATCCTGATAAGTACTGGAGGATGTAGTTTTAAGTAATCAGGAGGAGGTAAAGCTAAACTGTTCCACATTATCCTACTCATCTCACCAGTTCATGTCAAGAGTCTTTGGTTCACTAGAACTTCTTACACTTGGTATTACACATTAGCAAATAAAAGGTAAAGATGTACCTTTCACTACTGAATACATACTTAGGAAAAGACAAGGTTTGATGTAAAGTAAAATAAACAAATTTGATCTAAAAAAAAAAAAGGGAGAATTTCTATTTTACACATTAGAATCCTTTGTACAAACTTATTTCTCAAATAAGCTGGTAACTCTTGATAATTCTCTCCTAACCAAATCTGTTAATGCTAGCTACACAGAAGTGACCTAGAGCAAAGACAAAAGGGAGAAAGGCTTTATTTATGTTTAGAAAGAGCAAGGAGATTTCATCTCTTCAGCATACAAAATATTTTACTTAGGTTTTACTAAGTATTTACTAACTGTTACACTACCACCTTGGTCTACAAGCCTTTGTAATTAAACAATTTGAGGCATAGGAGGTTCTGTGTGAACCTGAGTAAGAATTTTTTCACTGTGAGGGTGACAGAGCACTAGAACCAGCTGCCCAGGGAGGTTGTGAAGTCTCCCTCTCTGGAGATATTCAAGAACCGTCTGAATGTGTTTCAGTGTGATCTGCTCTAGGTGATCCTGTTCTGGCAGGGGGGCTGGACCAGATGATCTTTCGAGGTCCCTTCCGACCCCTGACATTCTAGGAGTCTATGAATTAGATAGCGCCTTTCTTGCTAAATGCTTTTAGCAGAGGGAAAGAAAATAGCAACACAACACCCAGATGTGAAGACTTCTCATCTTATGTCACCAAAAATAAAAAGTGTAACAACCAGAGTGGAAAAAAGTAACTGAAACACCTATGTGGAAAATGTCTACACCAATAATGGGAGATTGTAACTAACAGCCTCTACACTGTCTTTGAAATTACCTGTAACAATTTAATCACTAAAAATATCATTTCAATTATGCTTATACAAAATGCATACTTAAAACTCCTGTTAAGAGTTGATTTAATGGCACACAATTTAACTGCAATTTGGGACTAATACAATCACAAGTTTAGTAATTTTACTTGAACTACTTAACAGAACCACTTCTATTCACTCATTAAGCTTCTGTAGCTCAAGCTACTGGCTTTTGCTGCTGGTAAAATGCTAGCCATTCTTCATATTAAGTGACTAACAGTGTCTGTGACTCATTATCACCAGAAGATGAATATGCCTCTGCTATTTGTAATGCTAACATATGAATAACACTAAAACTCATACATAATATGCAAATCTTGGGAGAAATAAAGAAATGTCAATTATTTGGCACCACTCTGCTATTGGCTGCACATCCCACAATCTGGTCTGATGCTGCTAGAACTTTGCCAGGCCACTATGGAATAGATCATCATACGCTTATGCCAACTTCTCTTTTTCTGATTTGATCTGAAACACTAGTTTCAATATCCACTACTCTTGTATAGAAATAAATTATTAGCTTTAAAATACAACATTTTCTTGAGAATATTTGCAAAATAACTCTATTACTTTACTGCAATAACAAAGGACATTTTAAATCTTTTTTTTTTTTTCTTCTCCAACTTTGTGATCTTTGCTGAGACAGCCTATCACCCTTAAGAACACCACATCCTTAAGACTGGAAACAGCAATGTGATTCTTAGGGCTAATTCATAGCTTTGCCACTCATTACTATATGCAGCTTTTAATCAACAGATGTAGTTCACTACAATTATGAACTTTTCCTTAGTTTACATTGTCAGATCAAATAATTTCTTACATAAAAGTGGACTAATGCTTAAAGTCACTCTAACTGACATCACACTTCATTCTTCAAGACTGTTTTTCAAATTCTACCTTCTATCTTACAGTTGTTGAATTCCACAGATGAAAAAATTTCTTACACTATTCTTAGTCAACCTAAGTAAAAGCAATAAAATAAATAATAGCAATAAACAATTCCAAGAGCTTGGAATAACATCTGTACAACACACAATATTTGGAAATGCTCTTCTTGCTAAACAGAGTAAAAGATGGTGTGAAGTCTAGAGGTTGGTTTTGGGTTTTGGTTTTTTTTACCGACAGGAAAATACGTCCTTGTTTAAGCCAGGCACACACTGAAATCTTCTTCGAAATTAGTTCCTTAAAAATGTGTTTGGCAACCCTTCTGTCACATACTAAATCTGCTATTTAAATAAGCAATAATTCCTTTAAAAAGCATAGCTGAAAAGCAACTTGAAAATATTATTCCAGATAATTTTAGTTACACTCTGTCAGCCTATGACAGTTTCAGATATTTGAACTGTCATTTGGAAAGATTTTAAAAATACTTTGAGACATCATCTATTTCTTAGAGGGAGTTTCAAAATAAATGTCATCTTGAAATGCAGGCTGTGATAGCACAGGCTAAGAAGTTCTCCACTACAGAGGGTATAATTTCTCTGCCTCTCCCTCATTACCAGTTATACAGTCCCACTTCCAGGGCTCATCGCATACATCTACAAATGCTGTAATTCAATGTAACAGCAGGAAACTCATCACCTTCTTCAGTGGATTTTAAGAGCAGCTTGCTCCTCAGTGAATTAGATGAGTCCAGTAAGCCCTGATGCTGGCACCAAGCAAGAATACGGTTGGGTGGAATAAAAATGGTGAGCAATAAATGGCAGTAGCAGCTCTCCCTTTGGAAGGTGATGAACTGCCAAGGTCATCTCATCAACTACTGTGGAAACCTATCTTCAACATATTGACAGCATCCATCAAAAGTAGCAATTTTTCTTTTCTGTAGAATTACTTCAACAAGCAAGGAACCTCAATAATTTTCTCCCAATTCACACTTTATTCTCTGCTGTTTGAGGGAAGATTACATCAACAAAACAGATCAACGACTTCGAAAAGGAGTACAATTAAATTATACAAAGACTCAAAAAAAAACCCCTGAAATGTCAAATAATATTTTACATGTTTCTTCTTTCACACACACAAAAAAACGTTTTAAAACCACAATACCGCAATAACAGCATTCATTATTTATACTTTTAAGAGAAAAAAAAGGCACTTGGACTATTTATTTCATTGAGATAAAAGTCTGATCTAAATAAAAATGTATAAAACTCAAGGTTATACTTTAAAAGCTGACATTTCATTCCTGATTCTTAAATATCCGGCAGATATCCTAACAAATGCTTATAGGGAAACTTCTACTTGTGTTCTACACTGAATACAGTGGGGCAGGAAGTTCATTTAGTTTTGTCAGAAAAATTCATTCTTAACTACCAAATTATTTTCAATGGCAGCAAATCACTAAGCCAGTAAATCAGCTTTTCTGAGGCTGAAAACACAGAGCTTCAACAGTCAAATGCATCTTCCTACAGTAAACATCTTCCAAGGCAAAATTTTATTTGTAAGCTCATCAAGGCAAAGGTCAAGCAACTACAAATCCTAAAGCAGTGTACAAAACTGTGCTCTACTACAAATTCAACTTTTAGACATACATGAATTTCAGAATTCCCTGTAAAAAAAGCAATCACGAAAGAGATAAGCCTCTTAAAACTGAAAACTCTTCTCTCCAGGGCAACAGAGCTAAACACTGTGACAGGCAGCCACCTTCATAACTGCTCCTAAACCCACTCTCCTAAGGAGTAGCATTTATCAGAAAGACACTAACCACACTCCGAGATACGGAAAATAGCAATGTGAGGGTAATAAACATAGAAAAGAGGAGATATGCAAGAGCAGCAAAATCAGAATTAAGGAAACAAACCAATTAAAAAAAACACCATCACCACCACTACCAAAAAAATACAAAAAACAAGAACGCACCCAAAAAAAAAAAAAATTCATGATTATTTACACTTTTACTGCCTCCTTTCCATACTGCTCTTGGGCGTTCACAGGGTGTAGAGTAACACATGCAGTATTAGTAAGCAATGGTAGTGGTTACATCAGCATTTTGTACTGCGAGAAATACAGAAAGGAACAAGAGCAGGGACACTACTATCATGTTAAGTGCACAAATGCAATTGAGGAGGATGCTACAAACAAGAACATTCCTCAAAGAAGCAAAATATTTGTGTAGTATCTGTCACTTCCTTCATGATTTGCAGTGCTCAGAAAAGGCTTCGGTATCTCTTCAGAAAAAAGTTGCAAGAGTATGGATGCTTCAACGTATCTAGGTGATCATTTCTATTTTTTAATACAAAAGAAAGCTTTTTCCTCTACCTTTAGAAATAAAACAAAAACCCCAACATCTCCACAGTGTACATTTCTTTAAATTGATCAGCTGAGGTGTCAGAACAGGAACTGCCAATCACTCAGACAACACTACATTTTTAACCAGACACTAGTATACCACATAATATTAACAGAACCTCCTTTCAGTGATCTACACTCAAGTTCCATCTGTATAAACGTTTTTGAGGTTGAAAGTTTCTAGGAATGTTTAACACTATATACAGCTAGAGAGAGAGGAAAACACCCTGTGAACAAAGCCAAAACTACTTACGTTTCAAAACAGCGATCCACGTTGTCTGACATCAGAAGTAGCATGCATAGCTGTTCCAGTGCTATTAGCTGCATATCCCGTTCATCTCCCTGCCCCATTTGCAGCCA
The DNA here is from genome assembly GCA_013399055.1 of Ramphastos sulfuratus. Taxonomy (NCBI): domain Eukaryota; kingdom Metazoa; phylum Chordata; class Aves; order Piciformes; family Ramphastidae; genus Ramphastos; species Ramphastos sulfuratus. Next base: position 443,803 of record WBNM01034953.1, read on the forward strand.
TTCCAGCAACGTGTCTGGGTCCACATCTGCCATGATTTAAATTAAAAAAAAAAAAAAAAAAGGCAGCCACCTCCACTTAAATGGAGAAGTACCAAAAATATCCTTCAATTGTTCCAGCCAGATGAACTTGAGCACAACTAATATCTCTTCAGGTAGCCCCTGGCTTTTGTGGCTTTCACCTGGAAAGTGAAACACACAAAACAAAACAAAACATCGTTATCTTTTAAACTTTTTGGACTTGTTCCTCTCTAAAATGTACAGCACATCTTTGGGCTGACATTAAGAAAATTTCCACATATGTGATCAGCAGTTTATTTTTTTCCCCCCTCCAAGCTTCATATGAGAGTAAACAGTTCTGTTTCACTGGAAACAAATCTTTTTCCAGCTGATAATCAAGCAAGTCTTAGAGCCTGCTCTTATTTATAGGATAACACAAAATTTTAAAAGTAGAAAACCTGCTTAGCCCTTTTAATGTTAGCTTCAAGAACATTTAATAGTGTTGTCTTGCCTATTCCTTCCCCTTTTAATGTCACTTCATAATAAAGTGTCCAACTTTCTCGAGGACGGATTACCTCCTCACTGAAGTATTGAAAGATAAACATGAATTGTCACACTTCAGATATAAAGCCATAAAACCAAAGAATCACAACTAAAGATTCGGAGAACACTTGCAAAAGTAATATTTATTAATTCTTTAATCTATTCAAACATAAGGGGAAAAAAAGCTTTTTAAGGCCAAGGATAAAAATGACAATTTAAGAATCAAAACCAGTGTTTTGGTTTTTTTAGGAAAAAAACCACTAATTTACAGTTGCTTTTTTTTAAATGCAGCGAATTAATTCAAATAATTCTTGTACATATATGGTAAAAAACATTATTTGTTGGCCAAATGCCACAGCTGTACATGCAAACTGAAGACCAAAAAAGTCCCTTTAAAATGTTAAGGGATATTTTTGGCCCATGTGCTTGCTTCTTACTTTGTCTTTTACTAACATATAGTCAAATTTACCTCCCATGCCTAAGAACACAGCAAGCATATCTATTTGCATATAAAACTGAGAAAGTCACAAACCAATCTTTACAAATTAAACATACTAAGGGGAAAAAATACTTCTAAAAAAATGGGAGGGAAAAATGAGTTTACCGATATGAAATGCTGAACAAATTGGGAGGGTGGGGGTGCGGGAAGAAGCTCAAACTGGACAAAGTCTGCTTAGTTGTTTACTGTCTGCTAATGAGCTAATCGTTAAAAAATAACTCCATCAAGGGCACATCTACAAAAGGGAATCAGAAATTGGTGTTACATGACAAATGTACACTGAATCAGCACTGCTGTTTCACAACGGCTTTGAAATCAAAGATGTGACATAAGCCTAACATGCAATATTTTTTTAATAATTTAGGCCATAGCAACATTACAAATCACTCCATTACTGCCTGACAGTTATATACTTTTGTTATTGCTGCAGTCTTACTACAAAAAGTCAAATGTTACTGAATTAACTTTCCCTTCTTTAATCAATACTATGATCCTCTAAGCTTTTGAGAGACTCTACTTCCTGTTCCAAGACTTAATAAATGTACTTTCAGCCAGTATAAGTGAGATCGTATTGTAAACAGTGTACCTCTCCTATCAGCGACTAAATCATTAACTTCAGAGGAGGAGGGGGCGGAGGGAGCGGAGAGAGGGGGAAAAGAAAGAGCGAATGCCACAGAAACAGGACAGAAACAGTGGAGTAAGTTTAACACAGGCACCTGCTGTTCTTCTAAACCCAGAAGGGCTCGAACCAGACGTAAACGACCCACGGAACAAAAAACAGAGCAGGGCGAGAGGCCGGGACTCCCAAGAGAGCCGCACCAGAAAAGGGGCCAGGCCGCAGCTGAACTCGTTCCCCACCAACGGGGCCTATACACACAGACACACCGAAGGGGCCCCAGGCCAGTGCGCAAAGACTGGGGCCCTCTCCCCACACTCGGTCTCCCGGGGAAGGGGAACCCTCGCACCGCCCGCCTGCCCCCTCCTCGCCGCCCCCGCACATAGGAAAGCCGGCAGCATGAGAGGGTTGGCCAGCGGCGTGAGGTGCTCCCCAGCAGCGAGGCCTCGCTCAGCCCTCAGCACACAGACAGATTTCCCGGTACCGGCCACCTCCCGCCGTCAAAGGCAACGGCCCGCAGCCGGGCCTCCCAGCTCGCTCACTCTGAGCCGACCGACGCCGACCCGCCAGGCCAAGGCAGCGACGCTCGAGTTCCCGGCGAGCCGCAGGCCTCGCAGGGTGACCGGGCCTGACGGCTCAGGAAAGGCACCGTCTCCTCAGTGCCAGCCGAAACGGCTCCGGACCGCCTCACCGCTCACCTCTGCCTCCCAGAGACTTCTAGCCGGAACCGACCCCTTCTCAGCGCCGCGGGGAGATGGAAGGACATGCAAAGAAACAGCCTGAACCCCGCAGCAGGCGGTAGTCAGCGGCATCCATGGCGCTCCACCCGGCACGGGATTGGGTGGGAGGAGGGGGAAGGGAGTCGCGCCGTGGCCTCGGCGGGGAGGAGCTGGCACTGGCCGAGCAGCCGCTGGGGGCGCTGCGGGAGCGACGTAGGCGGCGCCTTGACGCTACCGTGAGGCGTTTGGTGCCAGCGGGACGCGACTGGCGGTCGCGCTCCACAGCTCGGCTCCGTTGCTGGAGGCGCCGCGGCGGCGCACCAAGATGTGCCTGCAGGATGGCAGCCTACTGAAGGGATAGGGGCCAGGAGTAGCGGGCCCGGTGGCTCTGGCGACAAGATGAGGCCGGGACTTCCGCACCCGCCTCTGAGGGGACCGGGGCTGCCGAGCCAAGCGTTGCGGCGTCGGCGCGCTGTAGTGAGTCCTAGCTCATCTTCCTCTGCCCAAGGGGAGCGTCAGGCGCTGCTCCCTTGCTCAGGCTCCTCAGGGGTGTCCTGGGCCTGGCCCTGGCCCTGGCCCTAGCCTTGCAAGCAGGGTCCCGGAGCCCCTCAGGCCACCCATGGGCCCTCGGGACGGAAGGAGCAGGGAGTGGAGCCTGCCCAGTGTGTCTTCCAGCTGCCTCGGGCTTCGGCAGCCTTTCACTGCCTGCGTGGAGATTGTTTGCTTACACCTTGCAGGGTACACTCTTGAAGACGCTGAACCTCTTCCAGCGTCTCCATTAAAAGGGCAGCGATAAACTGATTTAAACGTTACAGTAATGGATCCTTCAAAGCAGAGATTTTATTTTGCCCTTATCCTGTGGTGAGTTTCAGATAGTGCAGCTGTACTGTGTCGGTTGGAACGCGTTTTGCAGTAAAGTAGCCTGCCACACATGCCACAAAATGCTGTGTGGTTGCCTTACGTATGGTTGGAAAAAAAAAAAAAAAAAAAAACTGCTATAAATTTAAAATGAAGCCCTAAAAGCAAAGGATCTTTAAGACAGTTTCCTTCTCTGTAGGATGACCTTCGTTGTTTTAAGGAATTTAAGCCTATTAATAGGGGTATGAGTGTGGTAAATAAGATAATTGTGCATTTGCATGCCACTCCTACCTACCTCATAGCCATTTCCTGTAATTAGGCTCTAACTACACAGTGAACAAAAAGGCAATAGCAGTCGTGCTCGATTAAGACTTGGTCAAGACAAAGGCAGAATTTTCTATTGTTTGGTGTTGTAATAACATCTCTGGAGCGTGTTATCTTTGTTGCTGCTGTACTTTTTTTTTTTTCAACATACAAGAACAGTAGCTCCTTTGTCTCTATTTCAGATTTCTAGGGCAGCTTAGTCTTTCTGTCTTACCAAATTATGTCTCACTCACCTTGCCACTTGTTCCAGCTCTGCCAAGATTGACATATATATCCTTTGCCTGTGTTTGTCCTTCAGAGGTCATCTAAGACTTCTTATATGCTTAAAGTTAAGGACATGAGGCAGTAAGAAGACTGAGTCTGCAGTCTTTAAATTTAGAACCTTGATCTTCTTTCACTTTCACTGGCGCAAAAGCAGCAGCAGAATTAGGCCAAACTTATGAGAACTGCATCTGCCAAGTGACCTCTCTCCTGTTGCTTCATACCGGAACACTTTCCTTTGTTTTTTATTGTGGAGTGAAGTTTTAGTTAAAGCAACATTATTGTTCCTCCAAAGACCAAAACTAAATGCTAATTTTCAGTTATAAAGACATTAAAACTCTGAAATCAAACCAATTTTTCACTCTTTTCACATAGGCTGCAGTTTCTGTTTCAGTTATCTTTGGACAGATACATAATTATCCATGTAAAAGATGAAGTTATCAAAATACAGACCAGTAACAAAAAAAGTTTAAATACTGTACATGCAAAGAATATAAATAATAGATTTAAAATACTAATAAGCAAGAATATACCACTTAACAATACCAGAAATAGTTTTCAGTGCTCTGTATTTTCCTGTTAATGGGACAAATCTCCTGTTGTGTTAATTACCCAATTTGGTTTGTCTTGTATATCTATATGGAAGTGCATCAAGTAATGTATTACAACTGTAGTCATAAAACAGCATTCTTTTTCATTGTGATGCATTTGTAATATTTAAGAGTTTGGTAGTGACTTTTATTGCTCATGATCCCTTCTCTGTAGAAGGGATCTGAAAACAGGAGGACATGAGCTGCCAACCTGATGATCTCTGCTTTACTGATTATATACTTATTACAATAGGTATGCTCATGGTCTGATAAGTACTTCTGCTTCATGTGCTGATTGGGCATTTTTCTCTGTTAAAATATATCACAGCAAGTGATACCCCTGATTTTTGAGCCTCTGGCTGTCATATGGTTAGTGGTAGGAAAAAGGACAGGAATTAGTGCAACCAGACAAGGAAGGCAAGTAACAACGCCATATGCTGAGGCAGGAAGTGAAACATCTTGATGGCCATAGTTGATTTGAAAAAATGCTGAGCATTGTGTGACACTTGCAAAAACAACTACATTTCCCCATGCTTGTATGATGTACGTTAGTCATTCAGTTAGAAAATGACCTAAATTCTAATGCCAGCTGACACACACTTCGTGTATGACCTTGACCTAATCCCTTAATCACTGCATGTGTCTGTAGCCTCCTTTATGGGGGAAAATAAAACAAAACAAAAACCAAACACGTAGCAATGCTGGATCAGAAATGTCTTAGCTGACTTGCTGAGGCTTGTATTAAAGTCCTACTATAAGACAGAATTCCTCTTTATGACTACACTTGAGCAGATCACACATATAAGTGGTTGAGGATGATTTTGGAAATCAGGTCACAATGTTGACATAGATTGACCTTTGTAGAATGTGATGTTGACCAATGACCAGCATTTTGGCTATGTATTTGCCTGAAAATTAAAACTTGGCTTTAGAAGGGAAAACATCAGTTCAGTTACTGGCATAACATTGTTATGTATGAACTGCAAGGGTCAGGGATTGCAGTGCTGCAAATGCAGAGAGCTTGTGTCATAAAGGACACCCCACTTAAGACAGCTGCTTGTTAAGACATTGCAGGTGTTCTCAAAAGGAATTGATTCAGAAGAATCATTTCAGCTAGAATTTTGCAACATCAGGATGGAAAAAACATATTTTTCCCACTTAGAGCCCAAACTAAAATAGCACTTATTACTACTTTTCTGTTATATTCGGGCTGATGTGTTCTGTAGGTTTTAGCTGATACCACAAGGGAAAATTTGCCATGGGTACTGTTGCTGTCATAGTAAGGATTGTAAGCTTCAAGTAGGAATGATTGGAGTTTTGTTGCAGAAAATAGGAAACTGGCCAAAATTCAAACTGAAACACACCTACAACTCAAACAAAACAAGTCTGGAATTCTTCTATATATTTTTAATTGATATGAAAGCCGGAACACAGTGTAACTGATGTTTTTTTGTTAGCTGTGCTGCCCACCTCTGTACACATGCCAAGCTGAGGTTTCCAAAAATATCACTCCTCTAGAGAAAATAGATCAGAGGGTGACATAAACAGACTCTGGACACCTCCACAAATTGGAGTTGTTTATGCTAAAGGCCAGTGCTGTGCCCAGCCAAATAAAATACTTAGGATATTTATGGATTATTTATCCTTTTGCTTTAACACTTTTTTCTCTGCCACCTACACAACAATGTAGTAGGAAACACTGAAAGTTCCTACTCCTCCAGAAAGAAGAGTATGAAAAATTTCATACATGTTTCATTTTCTTCTTGAATATTATGCTTTCAAAGAAAAAAGTTAACACATGTTGACTACATGTTTCAAAGCAAGGACGTCACAAACTTCCTTGCTGTATGAGGCAATTTGGCCTCGGAGTCAGACTGAGAGTTGGGGTTATACAGTCTGGAGAAGACTCTGAGAAGACATTACCGTGACCTTCCAGTATCCTAAGGGGGCCTACAAGAAAGCTGGTGAGGGACTTTTTAGGATGTCAGGTAGTGATAGAACTAGGGGGAATGGAGCAAAACTAAAAGTGGGCAGATTCAGATTGGATGTTAGGAAGAAGTTCTTCACCATGAGGGTGGTGAGACACTGGAACAGGTTGCACAGGGAGGTCATGGAAGCCCCATCCCTGGAGGTTTTTAAGGCCAGGCTGGATGGGGCTCTGAGCTACCTGATCTAGTGTGAGGTGTCCCTGCCCATGGCAGGGTGGGTGGAGCTGGATGATCTTTGAGGCCACTTCCAACCCTGACAATTCTGTGAATTCTTAAGCATATTGTTAGGAAGATTTTTTTCTTCCCTCATAACTAAAATACAGTTACTAAAAGTCTTTGCATTTAAACACTCCTATGTTATCATAGTCTCTTCTTAGCCACTTCACCATTGCATAAGCCTGGGGAGTACAAACAACAGTGTCAGTGTCTGTGCAATCTGCTGTCACGGGGACTGTGTGCAAGGTTGCCTCTCTGGGAGTCCCAAGTACTGCAGTGACACATGTTGATGTGGTAAGTGCATGACTAATGCTAACTTGATAAATGCATGAGTGATGTGCTGGTGTTTATGGAGGTACAGGGCTGAGTCATTCCTCTCCTTGTTAGATTCCTCCTTAGGAGAACGTCAACTTCCTGGAAGGTTTTTCTCCTCAGAGCTGAGAGAATGAACATGAAAATGCTCAGCAGAGCATGTTTTTCAGAAAACTGCAAATACTCCAAAACTACCTATTATTCTTTGTCAAATGATTGTTCAAAGTCATATACACTATAGTGCTTATTCCTGAGTAGAGCAACCTATGTGGAACTTTGTTGTTGGTTTTTCAGTTGTTTCTTTTTTACATGTAAGTTTAATTTTTTTGTGTTCCAGGATGGAGAAGTGAGTAACTTTTATATAATTTTTACTTCAGTTTGCCTTCAGCTCTGTTACTTATTTGGACATAAAATAGAAAGTAACCCATCATCACAGCCTGCCCTCTCTTAAGTCCCTCCCACCTTCAACTGCCAAAGAAAGTGAGGCAGAAATTATGCAACACTCATGTATTTCAGGCTGTTAGCTGTACCCTGTCCACCAGTAACAGAGGCAACAGCAATAAATCCCAAGCCAAGGCAAGTGCAAGGAATGATCAGTGACTCAGGTCACAGTATTTCTGCTTTTAATGGCACAAATGAGGTTATAACTTTCTGAATCAGAAGATTAATTGAGATTTTGGGTTCTTTCCTCCTAGTTTTATCTCCTTGTTATAGAAATAAAATGCAAGTAATCCTACCAAGCACCTGAGGTAGGTACCAGAATTTAAATGAAGTGTTGTAAATTAATGTCAATGATCTGTGCTGATGAGAAGAGTTATGATAAGAAAATGTCTTAATCACCAAATGATTCTTCTACATTCTGGGATTTAAAATCCCCAGCTACTGAGAATTTTATTGGAAAGAGGGTAATTTTTATAGACTTGAAAGCATACTAATGCCTTTTACTATTCTTGTAATTAAATTATGCCCCATTCACTACTGTTGAATGTCCTGACATGCAGAAAGAAGAAACAGCCTCATGCTCCTAAAACCTGAATTTCTGGATTAATTGTTAGCTGGAGAGAGCTACATCCATCATTCAAACAGGGAAAAGTCAGCAAAATATTATGGTGGAGCATGGCAAAGTTGAATGGTTTCACCATCCTAGGATACATGAGACAGACAAGAAGAATTGTAGCATGTACTAAGGAAAAAATTCTAGGAATCCAGAGATCCACATGATGAGTAAGTAGCACAGGAGAAATTATTCATACCCAATTTTCTTGTTGTACCACACATTTTACCTTCTGGACACCCACTGACTTATGCCAGTAAAAGGGGATTTCCATCAACAGATCACAGATTACTCCAACTGTTACACACGATTTTGTAGTAACTTTTAGTTGTAACTTTTTGTAACTTTGGTAGTACTTGTGTACTTGGTATCAACACCCTTAAAATGAGGCTAGCTGTGAAGTACTTACTTTGTAATTCCAGCCCAGGCTACTGCCTGAGCTTCCAATATTGATGTCCTGTTTGCATTGACTCCTAGTTCTATATGGTAAGACAGCAGGATTATTTTGTTATGCTTTTACTGTAATTTATGACACAGGGTTGTATTCTTATACCATAAATCATTACCTCATTTGCTGTCTGCATACATTTCTGTGTAAACACAGATCTCTGTGGACACAGGTAACTTACTGAATGACTGAATATTGCATGTTGGAGCCTGCATCAAAGCAAGAATTTACCTGTTTTTTCCATACAGCATCAGTCTTGAAATCAGCATACCAAGTTATCCTCAAATGCCATTCTACTAAAGTCAACAAGGCCTCACCAGTTTGGGCCAGTACAAAGCTTGTTTTATATCCTAGCGCCTATTATAACAGTTTAGCTAAACTGAGTCTCAAGAAATATAAAATGTGTGCAAGATTCTTAGCCAGACTGACAGCTTGGCTCAAATCCTGGCACCTATTGTAACGGTTTAGCTAAAGCGAGTCTCAAGGAATATCAAGTGTGTGCAAGATTCTTAGCTAGGCTGACATTTTAAGGTGAGGCTGTGAAGCACTTTAGTTGGCCATTTTGTTTCTAGTCTGTCTCCAACAAAACAGCTGTTCACTAGAGTCAGTGTCACATGGTAACCCTTGAATCAAGAATACATCTCTGTTCTGAATCAAATTCAGACATCAAAGAGTACAAAGAGCTGGTGAGCGTGTTTGTAGGCTGTCTGCTTGTGTTTCAGTGAGAAGAAACATCAAGATTGCCTCCTGCTAGCTGATTTTTAGGGAGCATAAGAGTTATTTTGATAGAGAAGTGCTACCTGCTTACACTGTGTTCCCTCAGTAAGTGGTGTGCTGTACAATGGTGTCAGCAGTTAATGCTAGTACAAATATTTATGTCATTTTTGCAGTAACGTTTCATGTGCAGTTATGTTTGTATGTCCTCACAGCTCCTTGACCATAACAGTTAGTCTGTGTCACAGAAAGGGAGTAGCCTAGGGGTGCTAAATACCTCAGGCATGACCCATGCCAGTGATTCCCAAGTCTTTGATAGTGGAGAGTCAGTGACTTTGGCAGGCATTTTTAATAGAGAACTATTGAAAGGTTTCAGCTGAGATGCAGGCCTCACTGTACATGGGTAATGAAAGAAATCTCCACCTCAAGAGTTTACAGTTGAACAGAAAATTCAGACAAAGGCTACAAAGGAGAGAACATAGAATCATAGAATGGTTTGGGTTGGAAGGGACCTGCGAAGGTCATCTAGTCCAACCCCCAACATAGTCAGTACTGCTAGTGTGACTCTGAAGTCCCAATTCTACTTGTTAGTGGCCTCCTAGATATATGGAGCTAACTCTTTTCTTTGTGCAAAGACAGCCAAGAGGAGACCAGAAGCTATTCTACATTTCCAGTTCATACTGGTCATGGCTGCAAGGTAGCCTGCATCTTCTGGCACTGAGGGGTGACCCTCTGAGACTAGGAAGATGCACCCACAGGGCAGGATTCTGTCCTGGCACTGGAAAGAAAGGGAGTGCAGCTAGAAGGGAGGTGAGGTACCAGCACCACATCAACTCAACGATTCTTACCCTGTTGAGAAACTTAGATAACAAATCAAAGGCTGAGTACAGCCCCATCTCATGGGCAGGGCTGGTGCCTCTTGCACGGTAAGGTTACCCAACATTCAGCATTACTGGTAATTCATTGGGGAAGTAATAAGCAGTGTTGTGAGGAAAACAACTGATTCGAGGCCACAGCAGTCATATGCAAATATTCTTGCAAGCTATCTCAGGCAGGTAATCTCAGGAAGCAGTCTTCAGACAGACATTTAGAAGTAAATTGTGCCCTCCATCACAATATTCTACTGCCATCCCCCAGTGTATGAAATTCAGGTGAAATCAGTAGGTGTTTGTGCATGCAACTGGTCAGGAATTAGCCCAAAAGCGTATTTCAAGAGATTTCCTCCCATGATGTTAAGCAATGATGTGCTATGAAAAATAACTGAGAAAATGTAAAAAGATTAACTTAATTTCAGAATCACCCTTTCATGAAACTATTTCAATTGTCTTTCTGATTCTAAAGTATTGTGAAGGAGAAGGGGAGTAGTCTGATTTTAGAGTAGAAACAACTCGGGAAAACAAGCTTGTGTAGACACTAGCAGATAGTGAGATATAGTCACATTTTCCAAATTTACAAGTCATGTTGTCAATTTGGTAAATTTTGGGAGCTTTCCAGTGATGTTTTTGTTTTCAGAATACTGTTTTGCTGCAGTGTTAGTTACTGAGAACTTATTCACCTGTTCTAGTGATCTAGTTAGTAGAATAGGAGTCAAGAGCGACTGAATTGTAGTTCAGCTAAGAAATGGGATAATCTTGGATTTTTAAATGGGATAACGTTTAAAAGCCCGACCACTTCACAATCATTCTGCCCTGCAACAACTTGTTAGCAAGGATAAATCACTGGCATTGCTGTAGCTGTGAATGAATTCAGAGGCTTTGATTTCTAGAGAGCATTTGACCAGATAATCTGTGCAGCAAGTACTTTATTTGCATTACAATGGTCCAGTGTATTTCCATCAAGGTCGATAAAAATGCCACTCTATGAATAATTACACTCGCTCAGGTGGTGGTGGAGTCAGAGGGACAAACAAAAGCACAGCAATACTCACCCTTCACAGACTGTTTTCTCTGGTACCTCCAAGATTTGTTTCCACTTCCCTTCTCTCCCCAAAAGGGCGACAAGCACATTTATTTGTGCTTTTGAAAATCAGTTCTCCTCTCAGGCCCTGCTTTGTGTGAACTGTGTTATCAACAACATTTCTTCAGAACTGGGGAGTAAGACCAAGCTATAATTAAAGGGTGAAAGTGTTTACCCTCTCTTCCTTGACCCGAAGGAACCAAGCTGCTGCCAGCAATTACAGGCAGTCGAAAGTTCCCCGGGATCACAACAGCCAGAAACCAGTTAAGTGCATTCTGGTCTAATCTACCTGCTTCAGAAAAACTCATCTAACAACGACCATGACAAACGCTTCCCAACTCTCCCTGCATTCTTTCTGGCCTCTGACCTCACTCCAGTGGTCTTCATTTCAAAAGACTCACTGGTTTAGGTCAAAATCTTAATCAAAGAACAGTGGTGAAAATCTTGCAATTGAAGTAATTCCTTATAAGTAATTTCAAAACCTTTTACTAATAACATGCAAAGTGTGTTTGCAGGGGTGTTGTAACCAAAACTGAGAGGGCAACAAAAAATAGAGCCCGTGTCTGCTGTGGCAGTTGAGGAGTTATATAATTTGAAACTTGTCTTGTTCATTTGCATACTGTTTAATCATCTTCACTATTTTTTTTGTGTGTATGTGTAGAGCAAATCTTTCTGATGAAGCTTATGTCACTGTGATGACTGTTTTCATGCTTTACTTGGAGACCATACAGTATGTGATCCAGTTGTGGCTGCATTATGTATTTTATTAACAAGTGCAGAGCTCCAGTATTGCGTGCAAGTAACTTTGCATTCCTTTTTATAGTAATGTCATTAACTTGTTTTGTCTTCTGCTGCCAGTACAAAGTGTTTTGCTTTTCTTTACACGGATGGTTGGCAGCCTTTATACTTATCAGGAAAAAAAAGAAAAAGGGGGGAGGGGGAGCAGTAGAAAACAGAACAAGCAAAGCTAATGTGTCATAAAATTGTTGTGAACTTTACAAGCCGGAGGAGTTTAATCTGTAAAATGTTTCATAGGATGCCAGTCAGCAGTTAAACTTTGGTATCTCACACAGGCCCTCTGAAGCAGAGTCAACCACGTAACTGGTTAAATTAAATTCCTTCTATCCATGCACATTCTCATTCGGCTTTCTCCCTTCCTTCTTTTCTGTTCTGTCCTAGACCTTCAGCTATTTGATTTGAAAAAATAATCCCTTGTCGCTTCCTCTGCAGCCTTTTTTTCGTTCGCTTCTTTCCTGCTGCTTTTCCCTCCGGCCTGCTCGATCTTTGCAGCAGTCTCTCTTGGTTCACTGTATGGAGCATATTGCCCTCTGGCACTTGTAACCAATACTGTTAGGATCGCAAGTCCTGGCTGGGTGTTGGCTATCTGAACAGAAGGCAAATAACCACAAAAGATCTTTATCACCCAGAGCTTTGTCTTTGTGCCTGCAGTCGTTACACGGCAGGGAGCTGACCCTGGCCCTCCTGCTTGGGTCTGTGGATCTACCAGCTGCAGGCGTCTTGTCCTCCATCTGCAGAGCCCTGAATCAGTGCTGCAGGATCACCTCAGGCTTTGATGAAGGTTTCTTCCTCATGTTAGTTCTAGCCCTTGTGATCTGCCATTCCCCAACTGATGGGGTTTAGAAGTAGAAATACTGTTAGGATCATATAACTCTGTGTATCTGTGTACCTAAAACTAAGGAAGGATGAGCTGTAAAATACCTGCCCACCCGGAGGCATTGAGAAAAGGAAACAAGGACTCTTACAGACACTCTGAGTGCCAGAGACACAAAGATAAGGAAGGGAAGACGCCTAGAGAGACCCTGAAACTGGCCAGAAGCGACCTAGCAGTTTAGGCTCAGTGATAAGCTATGCAGCTCAGCATATTTAGCAACCAAGAGGTAGTGCAAGGAAGGCTGTCACCTTCATCCCTAGGACCCCAGAGAACTCTACCAGGGGTAGCACCCACCTGCGTGAAACGTCAGGACCATGGGCGGGCAGACGTAAAACACCTCTTGGAAGTACTTTGTATATGCATAAACTTTCTCTGGAACTCTCATGAATATGTAGTAAGTAACAAGGTGTAAACCACAAGGCTGGGACCCAGGGTGTGCACGTTCTTTGGTGGAGAGATGGCCCATGCACCAGCACCCTTAATAACCATGCCTGCTTTATAACCTTTTGGGTAATACGTTTGTTTTCTCTGCATGTCACAGCCACACTGGATTTCTCTGTTCCTGATTCTGGTGGGAGGGAGTTTTGGGCTGTTTGGCCACAGACCCTGGGTTCAGCACAGACTGCACATGAATCCAGTTGTCTGTCTCCATTTTAGTCTCCCTCTTACTACTCAACCTCTTGCCTGTAGCTCAGCCACCTGCTGCAGAAGGTCCTCCACTTGAGCACAGCTTTTGGTGGGAGAGATTTCCATCTGCATGCCCTGGCGGCTGCTGCTGCTCCCTGAGGGCATTTAAATAGCCCACACTTGTGTATACACACACACACTTTTTATATACTTAAGATTAGGAATAGGCAGGCTTTTTGTCACACAAAAATATTAAACTTTTAAAATAGACAATGTAAACATGCCAAGTAAAGATGCATGCAGACCACATGCTTCATTGTAAAAGACAGGAAGAAAATCTACTGGTGAGAACTGGCAAGAAAATAATCAGCAAGGAGGCATGGGAAACAGGAAGGAGGAGTGGGGAAAGTCTTTGGTTTATGGTTAAATATGTTTGTCTCTTTTTGTTTGGCTAGAAGAAGTTTGAATGGCAGGCAATACCTAAGAGAAGAGCAGAATTTAAAATCCAAACTGGTCTGTTGTCTTATTTCTTAAAGAAAAAAATAAATTAATGCAAGGTCCTTGTAAATAAACTGTCAGGACCTTGTAATCCGAGCCAACCCTGGGCAGCAGAGGGAGGTTGTACTAAGATTCAAAAATTCCTTTAGGAGTAAATTAGAGTGAATCAACACCAAACTGCTGCTGAGTTGGTTTTTTTCAGAGCTAGTGAAAACTGCTGGTAATGAACCAGAGCAGAGAAAAAATGGGAAGAAAAGGGAAAGGAAAAATGAGAGAGAGGTGTCAGAGGAAAAGAAAGATATCAGCACTCTTTGGATCCAGTGTCGTTTTCACAGGCATAATCCAAGTCCTTCAGTGACAGGTATGCATCCCAGCAGTGTCTTCTGTGATACAGAAGATACAACACGGACCCTGGCAGTAGTGTTCCCTTTGGCAGTGGTTTTAAAGAGGGAACTCCCCCCTCCTCCACAGGAATTCTCTTTTCATTATAATTGCAGCAGCTCTTCAGAGCCATTAAAGCCATCACCCCGTCAAGACCAGGTTTGTCACACTTTGTTTGAGACAATGGAGTCATTAAGGATTATCAGCTCTGCCTCCTGCACCATTCCTTTGAGACTGTAGATGATAGGGCTGTCACATAGAGGAAGACTAAAGGAAATCTACTTCTGATATCTAAAAGCCAAATCCTTTTTATAACTGAAACAAACTTCTATCTGTAAGATTAATCTATAAAATCTTAGTGGCTTTACTCATGTTTTCCAACTCGTTATTTTAAGTGTATATAAAAAAGTACAACTCAGGGCACAGCTATTTTCACCATGTGGATAAGTTAATTACCTGGATAAATGAAGGTCACACATTGTCTCCTAACTTAGAGCAGACACTAAAAATGAGCAACGGGTCTCTACTGAATCATGTTTGCCTCTGCAGTCACACAGATCTGTTCAAATTGGTGTTTTTGCAGTGGACTTGACCAAGACACATAAAAATGCTTATTATGACACTTGCCAGGGACAGAGTTGTGAATCATCTACACAATGCAGGACCAAGTTCTTCTAAACTTTTTTTTTTTTTGGCTTTTCAGAGCCTGCTTGGTGCTTATGCAAGTGGAGCAGGCTTCCGAAAAGTTTTTGATCACAGTAAGGTTTAATCAGATTGTATTAGCACTAAAAAATGTTAGTGAAAAAAATGTTAATGCTGTTTTTATACATTACAGAAAATGAGAAGTAGCAGCCATGGATACCAATCCTAGCAACCAGCTTTCTCAGCAGTATTTTTGGTGACTCTGATAGTCATGATGTCAGTTTAATTATATTTCAAGTCCTGTAAGAACTTCTATGAAGAAAGATGGAGAGAACAGGGACTGTTTCGTCTGGACAACAGAAAGCTGAGAGGTGATCTTATCAATGCCGTGAAATACCTGAGGGGTGGGTGTCAAGATGAAGTGGGACAGGCTCTTTTCAGTGGCACCCAGTAGCAGGACAAAGAATAACAGACATAAGCTAGAACACCAGAAGTTCCACCGCAACGTGAGGAGAAACTTCTTTACTGTGAGGGTGACAGAGCACTGGAACAGGCTGCCCATAGAGGTTGCTGAGTCTCCTTCTCTGGATACTTTCAAAACCAACCTGGACATGTTCCTGTGTGGCCTGCCCATGGTGATCCTGCTTTGGCAGCCAGGGTGGACTGGATGATCCCTGGAGGTCCCTTCCAGCCCCTAACATTCTATGCTTCTAGGATTCTTAACGATTTTCCAGAAGGAGCTTTGAGGGAAAAAAAACAACCACAAACCCAAACTATACATAAAAATAAAATAATAATAAAAAAACACCCAGTAAAGTTTTAAGGGAAAATTGAGATTAAAAAATTACTACTGAGACAAAGATGAGTAACTGCCAAATTTAATGGAACTCCCTTTCAACACAGCCAACAAGTACAGATTTGACTGTAATGTAAAGGTGGAACAGAGACCTTCTGGTTCTCTGGGGAAAGACTCTTCCCACAGTTCAGACATTTCAGCACTTGGCACAGACGCATCTCCCTGATCCCACTTATTTATCCCTTGAGCTATGCAGACAGGAAGACCTGCAATGTCAAGTCACAGACCTTGGTGCAGCCAACCCAAACATTTCTAACTTAGGAGGTTCCTTCTGGCAGCATACCGACCTTTTCTCTCTGTTACCCAAGTTGTCAGAGCTCCTCTGCTATTGGGTAAAGGAAGTAAGACAAATCTTAAGTGAAGAAAATTAGCTTTATTTCTGTAAATTAGAAAAATGAGTTGTTAGAACTTTGGTCAAATGGTTAATTCTGTACAATTTACAGTTATATCTATATACAAAACTTATAATAAAATACAGTACATCACATCACACTTTTCCTGAGTCACAGTGTGTTTCTCAGCTCTGGAAATCTCTGGGGTTTTTTGTCTTCTTTCTTTTAAAGTAATTAGTTTCCAGAAGGAAATGCTATCCACAGTGTGATAGCATTTGGTTTAGGTAATACTGCTATTAAGAAAGTCAATATATGTAGAAAATACTTTACAGTCATTGCAATTCTAATAGTTCTTCCATATTAAAATATGTTCCTTGATAAAAATGTTAATTAAATATTCCTTCCTATGAGTTTGTTGCACTTTGTTTGCCACGAGACAAGCTATCTTTGAATACGTTCCCCTCCCATTGCAGAGAGACAGAAATTTAGGTGAGTTAAGTGTAGATATAACTGATCATTTAAAGATCAGGAGACATACATCCAGATAGAGCAGGGGTCTGAATCGAGGCACAGTGTATTTAAATTGCTGTCCTAGCCTGGACAAGATATGTAAGCTTCAACTGCCTAGCTGGCCTAATACAAAATTAACACGAGTATCGATCCTGAAAAGTGAGACTGTGTCAAGCAGCAAGGCACTCAGCCTGCAAATGCTTACTGTGCACAACAGTCCCACTAGGTAAAGCACTACAGAGTCCTCAGTGAAGAAGCAGCAGGGTAGAGCTGTGTTTAACTGCATCTGTTAAATCCCAGCCAGCTCCAGAAGTTGTTAGGATTAAAGCTCTCAATATTGCCTTTATTGAGTTGGAGTTTATGAGATCAACAATAATCTATTGTAAGGCTTACGAGGATATTTAATCTGTTTACTTAATGATACAGTGTGTTAAATGAGTAATTAGGATAGATTACAACCTGCAAGTAAATTTAATGTCCTACTTAAATTCAAAAACCAGTTGGGTCCAGTTCTGGTGTCCAGAGGGACACCATAAGGACACAGAGCTGTTGNCCAACATAGGCTATTCTATGATTTTAAGAACTTATTTTGATATATATATATTAATTGGAAACAAAATTACGAAATTTTACTTAATGGCTTAATGTGGGGGCTGCTCCTAAATGTATCTGTGGTAAAGTTCACCATAATTTCTAATATAGGCATGTGCATTTGTAGTATTTCACTCCAACATAATCAAGAAATACATATTAGATGACCCCTAAGAGATTTATTTGTATGTTCAGAGGTGTTTAAGAAGTCTTACACTAACACAAAGTTATCTAGAGATTTGCTGTCTCTTTAAAATATTCTGTAATACTTCAGTGCAAAGGAGGCCCCAACTCTGGAGATACTCAAGGTCAGGCTTGATGGGGCTCTGAGCCACCTGATCAATTTGGGGATGTCCCCGCTTACTGCAGGGGGGTTGGGTTAGTTGACCTCTAGAGGACTCTTCCAAGCCAGGGCATTCTATGATTCTACAGAATATATGAGATCAAGTCCTAGCAATCCTCCTGATC
Organism: Ramphastos sulfuratus; assembly: GCA_013399055.1. NCBI lineage: Eukaryota > Metazoa > Chordata > Aves > Piciformes > Ramphastidae > Ramphastos > Ramphastos sulfuratus. Next base: position 461,475 of record WBNM01034953.1, read on the forward strand.
AGAAATGTAGAGGGACCTGTTGTTGCTGTTGATATCAAAGTGCATAAAATGACAAAATGAGACTTCAAAAAAAATTGGTCTTTAGCTGAATGCTTGAACTTTTCCCTGGATTCTTTGCATGTTTTGCAGTCTTCACTTTGAGACTTTCTTGATTGCCTTTTACAGCTGACTCAAGTCTGGCTTTCATAGTGGGAGAGGAAGCCATTAGCTTTTTGAAAACTGCTGAGTACTGTGGACCAATCTGCATCAGATTCTGCAAAGCAAACTCATGTAGATGTTTTGCCGAGTTTGTAGCAGAAACCAGAGCATTTTCATCCAAAAGAAAGGAAATAAGGATGGGAAGAAGGCAGGCCACCAAATGAGCACCTATAAAGATGGAAAACACAACTTAGGCATACACTGTTTAAAACGAGCTTCAAATTCTCTCTAGAAGTATTTATGTTAACACTGATCACAAACTATAAAGCTGAAAATGTTATCTGAACTGTAGAGAAAAAAGAAGTAAGATTCTTCTTAGCAATGCTGTTAGTAATTAGTGTTCAGGACTGTATTCCTAGTGGCTGCTTTATTTTAATTTGTTAATTATGGCAACTTTCAGCTTGTGTAATGCTTTGGATAATTGTAGTGAAAGTAACTCACGGTGCTCCTCCTCGGCAGTGGCTGTAAGAGCTGTTACCACCTTGATTCCCTCCTGAATGACCTGAAGCTCAGCAGCATTCTCAGGTTTTGCTTTTTCTGTTTCCTGCAGTTTTCCCACAATGGATGGTGCTAGAGAATGAATGTAAGGATATGACACAGTTTTGTTTGGATGCTGAAAGATGGAGTGCAGCAGCTGGTAGCACTTGTACTGTACCTAAAGGTAAAAAAAAAAAAGCAGTTACGGAGGATTGTGTTTAAAAATACATGGCAGAGCATTTAAAAAACTCAGAGCTTGTCAGAGAAAAATTTAGGGAAGGGGAAAAATGTCTCTCACAGCTTGAAAATTTATCAAGTATCAGACTGTTAATGCATTATACTTTATAGATCACAAAATTAACCAGATTGGAAAAGACCTTTGAGATCACGAAGTCCAACCTATCAGCTAACACCTTCTAATTAAGTAAACCATGGCACTAAGTGGCCTCATCCAGTCTCTTTTTAAACACCTCCAGGGACAGTGACTCCACACCTCCCCAGGCAGCCCATTCCAATGCCAATCACTCTTGCTGTGAAGAACTTCCTAACATCCAGCCTAAACCTGCCCTGGCACAGCTTGAGACTGTGTCCTCTTGTTCTGTCAATGGGTGCCTGGGAGAAGAGACCAACCCCCACCTGCCTTCAACCTCCCTTCAGGTAGTTGTAGACAGCAGTAAGATCTCCCCTTAACCTTATTTCTCCAGACTGAACATCCCCAGCTTCCTCAGCCACTCATGGTAGGGCTGTGCTCCAGCCCCCTCACCAGCCTTGGTGCCCTTCTCTGAACACATTCAAGCGCCTCGACATCTTTCTTAAATGGAGGGGCCCAGAACTGGACACAGGACTCAAGGTGTGGCCTAACCAGTGCTGAGCACAGGGGCAGAATGACTTCTCTGGTCCTGCTGACCACACTATTCCTGATACAGGCCAGGATGCTGTTGGCCTTCTTGGTCACCTGGGCACACTGCTGGCTAATGTTCAGTTGGCTGTCAAACAGTAGCCCCAGGTCCCTCTCTGCCTGGCTGCTCTCCAGCCACTCTGTCCCCAGCCTGTAGCACTGCATGGGGTTGTTGTGGCCAAAGTGCAGTACCTGGCACTTGGACTTGTTAAAAGTCACAGCATTGGACTGTGCCCATTTACCCAGCCTGTCCAGGTCTCTCTGCAGAGCCCCCTATCCTGTAAAAGATCAATAGGAGATTATAGGAGAATTTTAAGTTGTAATCAAATTATGAAGGTAATCTAGATCATGCTTCCTGTTTCTTTCTACTAAGTCACAGAATCACAGAATGTATCTGGTTGGAAGACACCTCAGAGATCATGCAGTTCAACCCTTGACCCAGCTCTGAAGAGTCAACACTAAACCATGTCCCTAAGTACCAGGTCCATACACTGCTTGACCTCCTCAAGGGATGGTGACTCCACCACTGCCCTGGGCAGACCATTCCAGTGTTTTGAGAACCCTTTCAGGGAAGAAATATTTCCTAACATCCATTCTGAAGCTCGCCTGCTGCAGCTTGGAACCATTTCCTCTACTCCTGCGCTTGCCATCAAGGAGAAGAGGCTGTCCCCTCCTCCCTCCTACCTTCCTTCAGGTAGTCATAGAGAGCAATGAGGTCTCCCCTCAGCCTCCTCTTCTCTAGCCTGAACAATCCCAGCCCCCTCAGATGCTCCTCATAGGTTCTACATCTTCCTGCATTTTTGAGCTAAGAGAAGAACATTTGTGTGTGAAGATTATGCTTAGTACTGTTCTGAAAACACAGCTGAATTAAGAAGTAAGCATTGCCTCTGCCCAAGTATAGGCACAGTTTTAAACAAGCCTCAAATGGTGCAGTAGCTTGCGTGGCATTGGAAGGAAGCAGGACCGAAGCCGTCAGGTTCCAACATTTCTGAAAGGCTCAGATGCTGAAACACTTGAGATAAAATTGGCAAATGCATACTAGTATTTTGCTCCAGCTAGATTTGGCATCCCAAGTTTTCTATCAGTGGAAACCAATGTTTGTAATATTAGAGATGCATCACAGAGTCACAGAACTTTAGGGGTTGGAAGGGACCTCCAGGGATCTTTGAGTCCAACCCCTCTGCCAAAGCAGGATCACCTACAGTAGGCTGCACAGGAATGCATCCAGGTGGGTTTTGAATGTTTCCAGAGAAAGAGACTCCACAATCTCTCTGGCAACCTATTCTGGTGCTCTGCCACCCTCACATTAATATATAAAAAATTACTTTCTTACAGCTAACAGCAGCTTACAGATACAAGAAAGCCAATTTACACAATTTCTCACAGTCAAATTAAAAAACTAATGCATGTTATTATCAGAGCTGGTTCTCTTCAGACAGAGAAAAATTCCCAGCTCCTGGAAAAGCCATTTTTATTTGCAAGGATAGTAAATACAATTTAATTATTTTTTTCCAATATATTTTTTGAGATGAGGAGTAAAGGATGAACTGTGGCATTACAATCTGAAGCAGCTTTGTAAAAATATTTCTACTAGGTCAGAACAAAGCATTTAATGCAGGTCAGGATGCTGCCTCCAATAGTGGTCAGGAGCTGATGGTTACAGGAAAATAAAAGTTATGCAGTGGTACTTGCTCCAGCTCCCAAAGACCCACAGCTGAGGGATTTCCTGTACAAAAAACCCAGCATCTCTGTGTTGATGATAAAATGAACAAAAAAATTAAACAGGTGCCTGAGAAGCTACCTGACTACCATGTACTTATCAATGGACAAAGCTCTGAGTGTGATGCAATAATCCAAAGTGACAGGTATATAGGAGAGTATTCAGAATACAGACAAGGAAATGCACTGCTGGCCACATTATTGCTAACTTCTTCCAGCTGTATATCGGTATACAACAGTTACAGTCAGGACAGAATCAACTGGCATCAACACAGAGGACAAGTGAAACAACTGAAAGCAAGCTAAAATCCATTTAATATGATAGTTACAACTTCACCAGTACTTACAAGGGGATCTTTTGAGTCAGCTGTTACTTTAAACTTCTCAATACAACGCTTCTGAAGGCACTCCACAGTGGTCACTTCTGGACTGGTAGACATCACAAATACTGTAATAGCAGTAAGCAGGCTAACTTCATCAAGTTCTTGCTGATGCCCATCTACTATCAATAAAATAAGCACTCTGTTAGGTTTGCATTGAAAAGTAATTCCATGAATTCCAGTGTTACAAAGCAGTGGAATAAAAAAATCAATGTCTGTGTTTAGGAATCTCTCTGATCAAATTCATGACATACTCTAATCACTTACATGGACCTTTTTACTGTAATAAAAGCCAAGGCCAAGATGGGAATTCAGGGGTGGCTATATAGAATCATAGATTTGTTTTGGTTGGAAGGGACCTCCAAAGATCATCAAGTCCAACTCCCTTCGCAGTCAGCAGGGTCATGCTCCATTAGATCAGACTGCTTAGAGCCCTGTTGAGCTCCACCTTAAATATCTCCAGGGATGGGGCCCCCACCACCTCCATGGGCAACCTGTTCCAGTGTTCCACCACCCTCGTGGTAAAGAACTTCCTCCGAACATCCATTCTAAATCTGCTCTTCTCTAGTTTGAAGCCATTCACTGTGGTCCTATCACTAAACACCTTTGTAAACAATCCTTCTTCATCCTTCTTGTAGGCCCCCTATAGGTATTGGAAGGCCACTATTAAGTCACCCCAGAACCTCTGTTCTCCAGGCTGGAGAACCCCAGCTCCCTCAGCCTGTCCTTATACCAGAGGTGTCCCAGTCCCCTGATGATTTTCATGGCCTATCCCATTTCTCCTCTGTGAAAGCATAATAAACGCCTCTGAAGAGCTGGTATGACATAGAAGGGTACAATCTATTTTGAAAACAGTATAAAATCTGCATCCAGAAATTTTTTTTTTTTTTTTAACTTAAAAAAATCCACAACCCAGCACTGTATAAACAGAAGTTCCAACAACAAATTACTCAGGGATTAAACACAAGGAACACTAAAATACTACAAACTTGGGAAGCTGAAGAAGCAGCACACAGAAAACCAAGATATTTTTTCTTGAACTTCTGTTTTTACAGCTTCAATACAGATATGAATTCCTTATAGAGAACCTGCATGCAGTATGTCTCAGCTCTACACCGAAGCCCTAACTCCTGTTTATGTCATTGCACCATGTAACTGCATTGTGACTCTGTGTAACAGAGGGGTAAGCTTGCAATTCCCACATTCATACCTTTACAGATGATGGCTTTTGTAGGAGATCATAGAATGGTAAGGTNGTAGGCACAAGATTCAAGGTCAACTAATTCTCCTGTGACTAAGATATTAGCATTTTTTGGGAAGACATGCTTTAATTTAATCTAAATAAAACCAAACAACCCTTTGTTGTTGTTGCTGTTTTCTAAACATACAAACTGCAAAGTTGTGCTTACCTTGATCCCAGCAGTCAAGCACAGTGACCAAAGCACTGCGTAGAAGATCTGTCCAAGCAGTTCGACTCTTTTCTGCTCGAGCCATCGGAGAAGACAAGAGTCCTTTTAGAGCTTGAAGAGATGCAGCAACAGTCAAAGGTAACTGCCCACCTGGCATTTTCACAGCAGTTTCTTTAAGTACTCCAATAATTAAGTACAAGATAGTAGGAAGGACTGAAACACTTCCTGTAAAATAAAAAGAAAATTAATTTTACAGAAGTGAAAAAATATATTCAGCTACCTTTTGCATGAAAGAAAAAATGAGACAGTTTTCTTGGATTCTTTTCTTAATAATTATAATTTTTAATCACTTATGTGAATGGAGGTACTGGTAATTTAGAGAGATTTGAAACACCACACGAGTTGCTAGGGCAAACATGGAGTCAGTCCGCTTAAGTGAAGTTAACACTTTTCCTCTTTTAAATTAGAATTGTGTACCTTTTCCTTGATGATTTTATTCTGTGAAGTGTGGAATTTTGTCATGTTCAGAGAAAAGCAAGAACAGAAAGATTAGTCTCACTGAGGAGCAGGAGAAGCTATGGGAGTATACAAAGTACTTTTTACCATGAGAGTAGTGGAACACTGAACAGGTTGCCGAGTGATTTAGTTGAGGCCCCATCCCTGGGGGTATTCAGGGTGAGGCTCGACAAGGCTCTGGGCAACCTGATCTAGTTGAGCATGCCCCTGCTAATTGCAGAGGGAATTGGACTAGATGACCTTCATAGGTCCCTTCCAACTCAAAGATTCTATGATTATGAATAGCAAAAACTAAATTATGAACATCTAAAAGTATTTTACAGTGAAGACAATACGGTGAAGGAAATTAACAGGGGCAAATTTCACAACTGGTAAGAGGAAATACTTCTCTCACATGATGCATAGTTAGCCATGAATGTCATCACTCCAGGAAATAACTAACATCAAGAATTTAGTAAGATTTCAGACTAAGAATGCATAATAAAAAAAATCCTACAATTGTAATAAAAAAATTCTTAACAAATGCTTTAGAAAAGAGGAGACCTGAGGAGGGAAACAGATTGTTCCAGTGCCTACTGAACAGATTTTCATCTGGCCACGAGAATCTGGTAGCTGACTTGTCAGAGACTAATAATTAAATAAATACATCATCACAGCAGTCAGTTGGCATAGTAGTTTTGCATATTCTTATGTCTTTGTATCTAACAGCAAGAATTCTGTGGGTATTTGAGACAATCTAGAAACCTGTATAATTGTGTTGCTCGTATCTTGAGTTCTGATTCAGCAAAGCAGAGCAAAGCCTATGGCTTAATACCACAGAATCATTTCAGTTGGCAAAGGTCTTTAAGATCGAGTCCAGCCATTATCTAACTCTATCAAGTCTTGTGCTAAGCCATGTCCCTTAGCACCACATCTCTGTATCTTTTAAAGACCCCCGGGGTGGGGATTCAACCACCTCCCTTGGCACCCTGTTTCAGTGTTTGAAAACCCTCTCAGTGAAAAAGCTTCTTCCAATACCCAACCTAAACCTCCTCTGATGCAACTTGAGGCCACTTCCTCTCATCCTATCACTTCTTACTAGGGAGAAGAGATCAACACCCACCTCACTACAGCCTCCTTTCAGGGAGCTGTAGGGAGCAAGAAGGTCTCCCCATAATATATTTATGCCCTTTCCAAATCAGCGAAAGGCCCTTTTGCCCTGTCAGTGAAAGGCTTACATTTTAAGAATTAGATTTTCTGATGTTTGTGAGAGACTTGTTGAATATTGTGCACCTCTGACATACACACAGGTATTTGCTGAACCCAAGGACATCTGCCTTCTACATTTAAACTGTCCAGCCTCTGAAAATTGACTGCTGGAAGTCAGTAGAAAAAGCAGATCATCAACATTACTCTATTATGCATACATGTCATGACAAGTGCCTGAAGTAAGTGACATGATAGTCACAGGACCCTAAGTCCAGTTACCTAAAAAGAAAACAACGTAATTCCACATAGGATTTTTCTTCTCTTTGATTATAAATTGACTTTTGGAGATGCTTCATTATTCAACTTATTGTATAAGCAAATTTAAGCTCCTCATTTTAGTCACCTGACTTAAATACTGAAGTTCTCCAATGTAAACATTCCCTCAAGTCTGATGCTGCAAGCTGTTAATTCATGGCTTAACTCGAACAGCTAAAGACATAAACAACTACAGGCATAAGAGCAAAATCAGAGATTATTTTTCATACCACATAGTTGCCCTCAGGTCTAAGTGATGCTATGTATGTTTCCTTTTGCTTTGAACTGAACTGATAAATAATGAGCTGCAGATGGAAAAGAGAAATCATATCATCACCTCACAATGACAGCAAGAACTGACATTTGGAGTCTGCTAATCCCCAAAGAAGAATCTTGTGACAGAGAACAAACTAAGAAAAAAAGATGAGATTTCCAGGCTGGTAAATGCAAAAAAGTTGCATAAGATATCCAAGATGGCAACAGAGGAGTAGGGCAAAAAAGGTTTAGAGGTGTGCCTTAACACTACTGGAATATCTTAGAATGACTTAGGCTGGAAGAGACCTTAAAGATCATCAACTTCAGCCTCCCCACCATGAGCAAGGATGCCTCTCAATCGGACTCAGCTGCTCAAGGTCTCATGCAACCTGGCCTTGAACACCTCCAGGAAGGAGGCATCCACAGCATCCCTGAGCACCCTGTTCCAGAGTTCCACCACCCTAGCACTGAAGAGCTTCTTTCTTAGAAGCAGTCTAAGCCTACCCTCACTCAGCTTAAAACTCTTCCCCCTTGTCCTACTGCTAGCACCCTTATGAAAAGTCCCTCTCCAGCCTTCCTGTAGGATTCCATCAGGTATTGGAAAGCAGGTCTAAAGTCCCCCCACAGATCATACACAGGATTATAACACTGGGAGGTAGCAGGGGGGGATCATCTTAAAATTTGAAGCAAATACAAAATGAACCATAAGTAAAAGTCAACTAATCTGAGAAATCAACCCCAATTCCTACAGCAGTTTCCTAATATTCAAGTGATGGCTTTTAGTGAAAGGTAACATAATACATTTGCCTCGTCTGCATTATAAATTCCTATCTAATCTATGTCTGCATTATAAATTCCAAAATACACAATTCAAGCAGAAGATAATCAGGTAACTACTGTGTACTTCTCTGTACAAAATGGAGCTATCAATTTTAGTGCTACCCATGTGAAGGCAAGAAAAACTACTCCTTTAATTGCTTCAGTTTTGCAACTGAGTTTGTAATCTGGCAGTCAAAACTGTAATTAGAACAGGAAATTGTGACAAACAAATCACAAAACTTGCTGCCAGATTTATCCAGCTGAGAGAATTAAGTAATGACAAGGTGGCTTAGAAGAGCCCAATATTTTTTCACAAATCTTTTCTTGTGATGAGACAGCGTACCTTCAGGAGAGCAGATTGCAGGAACATCAGAGAGAATAACTAAAGCTGCTGCCACCAGTCTACTTCCATCTTCTGACAGTAACAGATGTTTTCCAGATTGAACTGCAGGGCTACAAGTTAATTTAGGGTTGAGCTGGGGAAGCTGCCTGACAAGAATACAAACACACAACTCCAGTGTTGCGAAGACTAACGACTTGCCAGGTACCAATCCTCCTGTGTCTTTGCCTTCTCCAAATTCTGGTAATGTTTCCTTTTCTGCAGCACCATCATCAACTAAAACAAAAAGGAGAAATATGGCAAAAATCTGCAGGCTTTACCTTCCAAAAACTCTGCTTCTTAAAACTGTTCCATCATGAAGTGATAATCTTGATATACTTGTGCATGGCTGTGTAGTCAGACTCCTGCTGGCCAGCACCCATCCTTCTGCATAAGCACTATATGCACTGATGGTCAAAAGGTGAAAGTGTGCAGCAGATTTAGACACACAAATGTGTCAGGGCACCATGCTGATACCATGTCACATGATAAAAATGGTTTGATTCTTTTTTTTTTTTTTCCTTTTAGAAAATGAACTTTAGGAAGTTGCAACCAGAGTCACTAGTGGAGTCTGGCTTGTAACTGCTGTGTATGCTTGAGTAAGCTATAAGCTGTGTGTGCTCCCTGATGCTCTGCTGCAGCAGATCCCAGCTTTCCAGAGAGACTCCTCCCTCCCTGACACCACATCACACTATCCCAACTGCAGTCTCTCCAGTTTTCTTTTCACTTCATGCTCTCTAGTCACCACCAAAGCCACCTGCTATCTGTCATACCACCCCAATTTCCTAAGTCAAGCACCTGGACTGACTTAAGTAAAATATGATTAGTCACCAACTGCAAAACACTTCAACTAAGATACACCTTTGAGTATCCTCTTCAAGAATGCAGTTTTGCATGCAAGAATTGCTTTAACCTTGATAGTAAGCATTCAGTGTCTCCTACATTCCTGTACCTTCAGCACTTCTCCGCTTTTCTTTTACGTGCTCCTGAGCTGCAAAAAGGATCAGCCGAACCACTTCCAGGGCAGCAAGCTGAATGTCAGGTGACTCTCTGGTCAGTATCAGCCGATGCAAAACATTCAGCAGCTCTACACCCAGCTCCTGCAGGAAGAAAACTGCTTAATATATCCCCAGTTAAACTTAATACATGTCCAACCCAACAGCATTGTTTTTGTTAATCTCGCTAAGGACACACTGATGAATACTATTGCAGGAGTTGGCAAGTTCTTCAACATCCAGCTCCTAGCTCTCAGTTCAGTTCTCTGAACAAAACAGTAATCTCTCAATTACAGTGATGAAGCACTTAAAGCTACTAAAAACTCCCAAGCAACATTTATCTTATGGCTTTTTAACCTTTGAAAGTGAGGGTACCAGATTGTATCCCTTCTACACTCCTTCCTTGGAGAGAGAGAGCAGTGATAGTCAGCAGAACCTGGGCACTGTCCTCAGGCTTTACCAGTTTTGCTGTCATAGACAAACAGGATGGTAGAGAGCTTAATTTAAAGACAAAAAAGAAGGAATTTTGAAGTTACTGCTTCTTTACGGAATCATAAGCATGGTGTGGTTTGTTTAATTTTGCTCTTTTTTAACTACCTCTGCTTTTGTCCAGTTTCCTTTTATCATCTTCAAGAATTTTAACAGAATTGAACTATCCTTTGACAGAAAGTGTCAGAGAATTTTTTTCTCGGAATTGTCTTCAGTAGGCTCTCATCCTATTCATCTAACCCTGCCTGACAAAGCCTCCTCAAATTCTCTGCCCCTTGCTGGTTATAGGTTCCATATTGTGCTCTTCTCTCCCCCTCGCTGTTTTCTTCCAGGTTCCCTCTTCCCCTCCTCCCTCTACAACTTTTGATTTTTTTGTGAAGCATATAATTCATCTACTACTTATGTACTGAATGCAACAGAGAGTAGAGACACTGTTCAAACTAAAATTGTGCCTTAATTCTGGGGGGGTTTAATCATTAAGACATTACCTGATCACCGCCTATTTTAGACCGTGGCCATGGAATATCAAAGAGTGCCTGCAGGGCATGTAAGCAGGCAACGATGATCTCCATTGCTGCATCTGATCCAGGAGAACACAGAAATTCCACACTAATTCCTGTAAGCATCAGAAGAAAAACACCCATATGTACTTGAAACTTTAAGTAATGTTGTTAGTTACTAAATAACCCAACAGCAGGCTGAGCATTTTCATTTTGTATTAAGTCACCTTCTGTTGCTAATATCTTGTGGCGAGAACTTTTGTTTCCCCCAAGACAATGAAAGAATTTCACCTTCTAGAAAGCACAAGGCACTGGCTATTAAAACACTGGTGTGGCTGTTTCAGCTAGATTTCTAGCTCAAACATAAAAAAAAAAAAGTGAACAGAGAAACTTACAAGTGGCAGCTCTGAGCAGAGAGGGGAACATTCTAGGGATAGGCCATGTAATAGCAGCAATGGAGAAGTTAATATAATTTCATTGGAGCATCAAGAGCTTTATGTCTGGAAGCACAGCTTGTACCTTCCCCTTGCTGCTTCTGCTGCGCCTGCTGCTATCTTCCTCTGACGCTGTTTTGGCTGCTGCTGCTTTGCTGCTTCACTGGCACTTGACCCCTTCCCCACCTTCCTTCAAGATATGATATTTCTGTAGTAGTTTATTCTCCTTACACTGTTATATTTAAACTATAAGAAATACAATTTCATTTTTCCTGACTTTAAAAAAAAACAAACCCAAAACATCTACATCATAGTGAGTTTACTCTACTGGAGGAGGGATCGGTTCTAACCCAGTACAATTGGCTATTATTATAAATTAATAAACCAGAGTGATTTATGAGTACCTCACTGAACTCTAACTCCAATGAATAGACATAGTGAGTACACAGCAGAATATTTAACTAGTCATGCTGATTTATGGAATAGAAGGAATGCAAAGCTGTCTGGCAGAAAGGGACCTAGAGGTTCTAATCAACAAGCAACTGAATATGACCAAGCAGTGTGCCCAGGTGGCAAATAAAACCAATGGCATCCTGGCTTGGATTAGAAATGTTGTATCCAGCAGGAGTAGGGAAGTGATTGTTCCCTTGTACTCTGCTCTGGTGAGGCCACACCTCAAATATTGTGTTAAGTTTTGGGCACCACCATACAAGAGGAATGTGGAGGTGCTGAAATGAGTGCAGAGGAGGGCAACATAGCTGAGGAAGGGCCTGGAGAATAAATCTTATGAGGAGTGACTGAAGGGGCTGGGGATGGTTAGTTTGAAAAAGAGGAGCTGAGGGGAGACCTCATCACTGTGTACAGCTACCTGAAAGGATGTTGTGGAGAGGCTGCTGGTGGTCTCTTCTCACAGATCATTACTGATAGAACAAGAGGGAATGGCCTCGAGCTGTGACTGGGTAAGTTTAGACTGGACACTAGGAAAAAAAATTCTCAGCAAGAGTGGTCAGGCACTGGAATGGGCTGCCCAGGGAGGTGGTTTAGTCACCATTCCTGAATGTGTTTAAAAGTTTGTTTGGATGTGATGCTTGGAGATATGACTTAGGGTGAACCTTGCAGAGTAGATGTATTGGTTGGACTTGGTGATTTTGAGGGTCTTTTCCAACCTGAATGTTTCTGTGATTTCTGTGAAATAACACTGAAAGTAATAATAGTTCACAAAGGCTGAGGCTTTGCCTTCCTGTTTTATAAATATGCTAAAGATTGCAGCCACCACAACTGGATCACCAGAAATAAGTAAAGTACATGAAACACAAGCTTCCAAATCTTAGAGCAGATAAAAACAATTACTTCTGTCTGGGCTTTCAGAACTCTATGACACTGGAGATAAACTTCTTATCAACCGTGATCCATGTTCTCATCCCAGCTGTAATTTCAAAATGTGCGATGACTTGGAAAACTGATCAATGTACACTAGAAGTACAATTGTGCAACAGAAAATGTCCCTGTTTCAGAGTTTGTTCAGCTTCCCTGAAGGAAGAGAAAATGAGCAAGTGGAACATGTTTAGATGCAGAATAAAACACCCAGGTGTCCAGGCTGAAGTATATGAAATTTGAAGCACTAATCCTGTAGTATAGGAAGCTTTTGTATCAGAGGTCCCACTTTTCACTGGAGCTAAGAGTTCCAAAGGAAGTGGGCTGAGTGCAGAAAGACTGGGATTCAAAAGAAGTCCTATGGATCTGGGTCATACAAACTCATTCCAAAAAGGGATTGCATAACAAGGATACCAAAGAGACACCAAAGTGGAAAAAAATACAACCAGAAATGCCAGATTGTGTTAATTTAGAGAACTGGGACTGAAATCAATTGCCTGACTATCCTCTGCAGCAATGGAGGCTTACCCAGAGCTTTATGTGAACTCCAGGAAACACTTGTTTACTGTGAGGATGATCAAGCACAGGCACAGGTTGTCTAGAGAGCAGTCTCCATTAATGGTGATATTCAAAAGCTGTCTAGACATGGTCCTGCCCAATGAGCTTTAGATGGCCCTGCTTGAGCACAAGGTGGTGGACACAATGACCTTCACAAGTGCCCAGTGCCTGCCAGCCTACACACTATTCCGTGATGTAAAGCTGTACTTCAGTGATGCTAAATGGTACACTTTGTGATAACTGCAGTGCTACCACTGCCATAAAATCTGCTCTCCAACCTGCATGTTTATGAGCACAGTGGTAAGCACCTGTTCAGGACTGACTTAGCTCACCCTTAGTGTTTTTTCTAACACCTTAAGGAAAATGCTCTACAATTCTCTCACTAGGACTTAAAATTCTTCTGACTGTAAATTTTTCTAAGAAATGCAATATTCAATGATGCACTTACATGTGAATAACTAAATCTTTGCTTGCTAAAAGTTGTACCTATTAACACTTTGGGTTAAGCATCTAGACAGATTATGTACTCACGCACCCAAGATCAGATGAAATCTGTCAGTATTCACATCCTCAGGAGATTTCACCAAGGGCCTGGTAGAAGAATCTTGACACATTGTGGTTGGGGTGACAGGTCTAGAGAGATTAGTAACTCCTTCATCAGGATCAACAACAATGAAACCTGTGCTAGTAAGCCATAATGCTGTAGCATAAAGTATCAGTGCCCAGGAGCTGTAGTAATGAGGTCTGGCATTTTCAATTGTTTCTGCTGTGTAAAATGTACCACCTACAAGAAAAGAAGTTGCAGTTTTAAAGATTCACAGATATAATTTATTTTCAACTGCCATATTGCCTTATTCTTACAAAGAGAGATCTTCTATTTAAAATTAGATTTATCTTTAAAAGAATCATACATGAAGGTTCCATATTCAGGCTAATGAGAGCACTTCATTTAAGTTTATTTGGATAGAATCCAATACAACTAACCTTTTTCATACAATGGCTTAGGTTGGAAAGGACCTTAGAAGTCATGTACTCCAACCTCCCCACCACAGGCAAGGAACCCTCTCAATTAGACTTGGCTGCTCAAGGCCTCACCCAACAACAAGGCCTCCATCAACCTCAAAATTAGCCAACAAACAAGGATAGCAAGCAAACTGCTTTTCACATCTGTTTTTAGACAGGTATACAAGTATGCATATTCTTGACATATTCAGTTTCATATTCTTGATATTCAGTTTTGCTGTGATCTTAACACAGTCAGCTAGGACATCAATGATCACAGAATCACAGAATGTTGGGGGTTGGAAGGGACCTCCAGAGATCTTTGGGTCCAACCACCCTGCCAAAGCAGGAACACCTAGGACAGGCCACACAGACATACATCCAGGCTGGCTTTGAAAGTCTCCAGAGAAGTAGTTCCAGTGCTCTGTCACCCTCACAGTAAAGAAGTTTCTCCTCATGTTGCAGTGGAACTTCTGGTGTTCTAGCTTATGTCCGTTATCCCTTGTTCTATTACTGGGTGCCCTTGAACACAGCCTGTCCCCTTCCTCTTGTGTACTTTTAAGTGATCTATGAAAATAGAACTGCCTTCTTACCTTCAGCAGGGAGTTGAGATGCATATTCTGAAGGCAGAATTAAGAGAGCAAAATCCTGGAGTGCAGCAAGCCAGAGCTTGCTTAGTGTTCCAAGATCTGCTTGTACTAAATCCAGCAGTCCACTGGCTGAGGTTGCCACATTTCTGCAGCTTTCTTCTGCAGAGTTTGCAGTTTTTAAACAGTGGTTGTGTAACTCATTTTGATTTTTCTGCTTTTCAACTGCAACTATGTAAACCTGGTTATAAATTTGGAAAGAGATTTACAAATGTTAACACTTGGAAAACTACTGTGAACTGACTTTAGGCAGGTAGCCAATACAGTATGGAACTGACACTGTTAACTTATAGGAACTACCTGTAAGAAATTAAATGCCAACAGACAAAGAGTAAAAGAGAAAAACGATGTCTAATTAAAGTGGTACATGGGTTTAGTGGACTGTCACCACAGCCACTCACACATGCCAATTAGAAAAGAATACTGAAATATTAGCATATGTGAAGAAATTCTTATTTCTTCAGTACTAAACACACTCCTTAATGTACAATATGTATGATAAAATCAATTTAACTAGCAGTTCTTTTGTCAGGTTTATAAACTTCAGAGACATCAAAGCAAAGCAAGGGGACTGGCACTTCTGTTTAATGAAGCAGCTAAGACATTCCTGAAACTACTCTATAGGAAAGGTTCCCAACTCACCTCACCAGATATCAAGACTCTCATTACAGAGCTGTTATACTAACCTCTGCCCAAGCCTTAAGCACAGCCAGTATCTCCATAGTTGAGGTGCTTTCATTATATTGTTGACTTTGTGCTTCTTTCCCAGCCTGCACTTTGACCAAAGAGGAAACAAGCAGCTGGTGAACCCTTCGAAGGTCATTAAGATCACTGACTACACCACTTGCTATCCAGGCACTGCATACCTAGTGTGGTAAAACAAAAAATAATGAGAAACAAGAGCCAAGCAATACTGGATATTCTTTTTTCCCCCATCTGTAAAATTATGAAAACAAGATTTAATTTCTACTGAGATACAGTTATTCTCAGATAATAATCAATGTTAAATGACACTACAGCCCAGTATGCATAAGTAATGAAAGTCAAAAACATTAGAGGGGTGTCATACTACAAAATTTCTCAGAAGACTGTAAAGTGCATAAAATCTTTGAGTTGTTCCAATACAGTGGTAACATAGGTGACATTATTTTGTGTGCTAGATGATTTTTTTCCTTTTTCTTATGCAATGTATCAAGCCAAAAGAAAATTTCAGAGGGTCTGTTATCTAAGGATTCTGACTTCAAACACTTGCCTGACATGCTTTTGCTGTGACATCAGGAGGAGTTTCAGGAGCAAAGGCAGGCCTAAGTGCTGCTCCAACCTGAGGAGAAGTTATCCAACATTTAATACATAGTTAACAATTAACTAAAACAGTATTTTTCATAAGCAGCTTTGTTGCATAAACCACAGTTTATAAACGTAGTTTCCTCTTTATTTTTCCACAGACCGCCTCAGTGAGACTGAAGAGCAGGAAGACAATTGCAGTCCTACTTTTATTGCTTTGTTTTGCTTACATGGTTCTCTTTGAGAGGGGTCTTCAAAGCTGATTCTATTTTTTGCACAGTCTAAAACTGAAACAGAAGCTTCTTCCTTCCTGAACTCTAGACTTGATGACCAGCCCTCAAAAAAAAAAAAAAAAGCAATGTTCCAAACCACAAAAGGCTTGCAAGACACCTAATGAGTGACATTTCCTTCCTTTTAAGAAAAAAAAAACAACTGAAGTTGGTCAACTTTGCAAAGTGAACCAAGAGTAGACCACAAACCCCATCTGCTTAATAAATAATGTACAAACTTACCAGGTTGCAAAGATTTTACCTGCTCTCACTGTTGAAAGTCATTTCACTAAAGGCTAATGAAAATTTCCCTGCTACTTGAATTGATATCTGAAAACTCAGACTTCAATCTGATGCTCTTTGGGATCGAAGTACAAAAGGTAGTACAAGAACTACAAATGCAAGTTTGTGATAAGGTTTTGTTTTTAATGACAATGACAATTTCTTCAGATCCCCTAAAGCACAGACTTCATTTAAAGAACTTAATCATAGAATGGTAAGNACTTCTGAATAAGATTTTAGGAAACCATTGCTGGAGTCCAGATCTGCGTTCATCTATTTCTGGTTATAGTTATGGAGAAAAAAGGTAAGAAAAGACTAAATGTTGAACTACTTCACATCTCTTCATCTTTGCAAATACTATGCATAGATTTTCATAGAAAACATTTTAAGAATAGTGAATGATTAAAGGAAAATTATTAGCTCTGCTTGTGACCTGTTTGATCATTTTGAACAGCTAGGATAGATGGTATATTTTTTTTCCCTGGGTAGTTTCAGACTAGATCAAGGCACTTCCTACAAAGGAATGCCAGTAGAATAGAGCTCTAATGGCAAAAGGAAGATCAAAGTGGGTTAGGATGTCTTCAGTGCCAGGATCTCTCCATTTATATGAGGGAAAGTGATCTGACTCTCAGTGTCTGTTGGAAATTGAAGAATGGGAGCCAGATGAGGCTTAACAGAGCTGCCTTGCATATTTAACTCAAGGGCAGCCTGCAATGCAAAATTGTAAGGACATCTTTCATCTTTTCTCTAAGAGTCAGTAAAGACTTCACTGCGATAGACCTTGTGAGCATAGTCTGTGCTTTTACCTCCTCTAGCTATTACAGAATCATAGAATTGTCAGGGCTGGAAGTGACTCAAGGATCACCTAGCTCGAACCTGCCTGCCATGAGCAGGGACACCTCACACTAGATCAGGTAGCTCAGAGCCCCATTCATCCTGGCCTTAAAGACCTCCAGGGATGTGGCGTCCAACACCTCCCCGGGCAACCTGTTCCAGTATCTCACCACCCTCTTGGTGAAGAACTTCTTCCTGACATCCAATCTGAATGTACCCACTTCTAGTTTTGCTCCATTCCCCCTAGTCCTAATCGCTACCTGACATCCTAAAAAGTCCAAGATCTGATGTGATCTCTAGTGTGCAAAGACTGTTTATTTCTAAGCAGAGTTTTAAATGATAGCTGCTCCTAATACTTCTTGCAATACTTCCCTGTGTTCAAATCAATGCTTTAAGAAAAAAAAAGACCCACCAATATTCTTTTTGCTGTATTTAAATAGGGAAAAGGGAAACCTGCTGAAACTTGAAAACCTTTGGGTCTAAAACATTATATGCCAAATGAAAAAATGCTGTCTAAGGAAGGCAAGTCTGAAGAAATCAGCAGTTTCAGTAACTAAGTGAAATTCTGGTCTAGTACCGCATGCTGCAAAAATAAAAAAAAAAAACAAAACAAACAAAAAAACCCCAAACACCCACCACCAAAACACCCAATTCTCTTTAGTGATTAACTGTAAACTTTTCTAAGTGGTTAATGATGTTGCTTACATTGGCTTGATATTGCTCCAGAATAACATGGCCTGGAAACTCTGGTTCTGGAACAGCTGCAAACTTCTGAACAACAATCAGCAATGTCTGAAGCCCAGAAAGACGAAGCTGATCACTGTGATCTGTGGCAGCCATAAAAGCCATGCGGATCAAGTCAGCTAAATGCAGAACCAAAAAGTCATCTGAAGAGAAGACAGAAAAAAAGGAAATGGTTTCATTAAATTTAAGCATAATATATTTTATAAGACTTCTCCCAATGTTTTCAAAATATCTTTTATCTTACATTTTACCTTATCAGAAATCAAGGATTCACTTAAGGAAGCTTACACATACGACAATCTTAGCTGGACACTTTGTTAGCTTTATCTAGGCTCCTTTCCATCTGAACACAAAGAAGTGGTACTTAGAAGACTGCACAAATATTTTTATGAGGCAAATTTTATTTTTAAAAAAAAGAAAAGTTTTGAGGGAAACACATCCAGATAAACATAGCAAGGGACTGAAAACTGCACTGTTTCTAGTGGTAATTCTGCAAATTACAGAAAGAAAAAAAAAAAGTGGAGTTTTGTAATCAGAGTAATCAGAGACACCCAACTGTGATGTTGCAGGCTGCTGCCAGCTACCACTTCAGACTGCCAATGCTTATGCAGAAACAATGGTTTCCTAGGCATATACCACAGTACTATAAAGGAAAAAATGAGTGATATGCCAATATTTTGGCAGATGAGAACTGCTCTGCACTTCAATAAACACAGGCTTCTAATCAGAGTAATTAAAAGTTTCAATGATTCCAAACCACTAATTTATGATTAATTCAATTAATATGCAAACGACTAACATTTATTTTATTGTAAGCATGTTTTGAATTCTATGAAATTCCACATACCTCTGGAATCACGCTGTTTTCTTTCCTGAGCCAGAGTTATGTCAAAATGTGCACTGCCTGCATTTTCACATTGGCTTATAATTTTACAAACACACTCTGCAGCAAAAACTCTGGTAGACCATCGTGGATTGCTGAAAGGGTGGAACTTCTCATCACTGTCAGATGTTAATATTGATGCATCATCCACTTTGGCAGTTTCCTCCTCTTGAGTGGTATCTACTGAAGCTACTGTATTGAAATCTGTATTTAAGACATGTTGGGGGAAAGAAAAAAAAATGTAAAATATTCTTTCTTACTGTAGCTGAAAATAACAGAAGGACTTAAAAGGAAGTATCTTCAAAGCCCATCTCTAACCTCCAACTCACACAGAATCACAGGATCAATGTTAGGGGTTGGTAGGGACCTCTATAGATTGAGTCCAACTCCCCTGTTAGAGCAAGATTGCCCAGAATAGGTCACACAAGAATGCATCCAGGCAAGTTTTGAATGTTTCCAGCGAAGGAGGATCCACAACCTCTGTGGGCAGCCTATTCCAGACTCTTTCACCCTCACAGTAAAAGTTTTTGCTTATGTTCACATGGCACCTCCTCTGCTGCAGCTTGTACCCATTGCCCCTTGTCCCATCATTGGACATCACTGACCAGAGCCTGGCTTCATCCTCCTTAAACTCATCCTTCACATTTTTGTAAACATGAATGAGCTCACCCTCAGCCTCCTCTTCTCCAAGCTTAAGAGGCCCAGCTCCCTCAGCTGTTCCTCAGAAGGGAGATACTCCACTCAGCATCTTTGTGGCTCTGTGCTGGAGTCTCTCAAGCAGTTCCCTGAGGTCCTTGAATTGAGAGGCTGAGAACTGGACACAATGTTCCCCATGTGGCCTTAACAGAGCAGAGTAAAATGGGAAGAGAAACCTCTCTCCACTTACTAACCACTCCCCTTCCAATAGGCCCCAGGATGCCACTGACCTCACTACAACTTTCCAATTTTCATGTTTCAAATTAAGTGCTAGAATTAAAGACAAAGTGTAGCAAAACTGTTTGCATTTGATTGATATTACTTGTCAGAAGACTAGATCAACACCATGAACTATGGCAGTGAAAAGATTGAAAGAAAAACAAAAACCTTTTAAAACAAGTTTTCCTCCTGCAAGTGTGATGGTTCGGAAGTCCCCCACTCCCCCCCACTTTGTAAAAGCACCCGTACTAGACTCAGCTGGCTGGAAGTTAAGGACTGAAGCTCTATTTACAGCTTAGCACAATGTACAAGCAGATATATACACTATATACAGGAATATTTACAGAAATATACAAGGTAAAGNAAGTCATCTAACCACCCAGCAGCAGTGAAAACCACTCTGTGTGACCAGATGTATCTGAATGTAGAGGTCCATCTCATTTAAACTACATTCTGAAAGGTTGGACTAGGTGATCTTTGAGGTTCCTTCCAACCTGGTATACTGTGAATCTATGCATATGTTCCCTGAAGTTAAAAAGCTCTCTTAAATCATTGTCATGAAACTCAGGGAAATATTCTTTAATTGCAGCAAAGTTTTCCATTGCAGCACATTAAAAAAAATCAAATAATTTCTTAGGACAGACATCCCTGGTGCTCTGAAAGTCATAACCCAAGAAACTTTTAGCCAAACTCATACTAAGGTTGTAATTTTAACCTTTTTTATCCTACAGTTATACTTTTCCAAGAGAATTTTTCATGCTTAGACCAAGACCCAAAGCAATTCCTGCTTCAAATGTTGAAGCCACTCTTTTACCTATTAAACTTGTAAGATGTTTAAAACTAATTTTTGTTTGTTTGTTTCAAAAAAAGCATTGGGAACTTCCCTGTATGCAGTTCAAACCCAGCTGCACTCTGCAAGTGAAAAACTTTCCAAGGGCCTGGCTCTCTGCAGATCTTTGGCAAATCTGTTTGAAAAATTGTAAAGCAAAAGGCTTGAGCCAAAACTTACTGAAGTCAATGGAAAAACTCCCATAGATTTCATCAGGATTTGGATTAGGCTCAAAAAAAAAAAATATTCTGAAGTAATTGAAAAAATCAGTTTTGCATGTACAAAATATGAAATTTTCAGCAGGTTTAGATATTTTTTTAGACTCCTTTATGGTCACATGGAAGAGCAAATACATCATAAGCAGTGCTAGTGATGGGCATAGAGTTTGGCCTTAGTAATTCATCACAGAGTGCCACAGGCTCCTACATGCTACACTGTCCACATAATAGCAGTGATGAAATCAGCCTTACAGACCACTTTGTTTTTAAAAGACCTAAAGAGCAAGGAAAAAAAAAATTAATACTGCCAAAGCTAAAGTGGGATTCTATTATTATTATTATTATTATTATTATTATTATTATTATCATCATCATCATCATCATCATCATCATCATAATTATTTTGTTGTTGTTGTCGTCATCGTCGTCATTGTCGTTGTTATTTGAGGACCAAACAAAAAATGATGTAGGAGTTTCCCCTCAAAACCTGTATGTCAAATTCAGTGATAAGACCAAATGAAAAAAAAAAAAAAATCATGCAAAGAGCTATCTCATTCCAGGCACAGCTGCTCA
>WBNM01034954.1:0-22147 GCA_013399055.1 Ramphastos sulfuratus
TGATTCTATGAATTCCTGTGTGACCTGGATGCAAGCCTGCTATGCAGGGGGACTTGGACTCTGGATGGTCTCTGGAGGTCTCTTCCAACCCCAAGCATTCTGTGATTCTGCAATATTAAAAGGATGGGCAGCAGCACAAGTAACAATGTGTACCAGCTCTTGGGCTTGACTGGGCAAATGATCTTGTGTATTGGCAGTCCCTTTTACTTCTCCAGAACTGTTAGCAGCATTGGTGACACATGGTAATATTAAATTCAAGTTGGAGAGATCACTGAAGTGAGAAAGAGCATTTGCAAACACATGGTTAAACCTGCATGAATATCTGCAGAGCATAGCTTTGATTTATCAGTAGTGTTTGCCAAGTTCTGTGCTAATGGGTCAGAATTTGTCTCTCCAGTTTCCTAATTTGAAAAAAACCCCACAACCAAAAACCCAAAACCCAATCCAATTTTATTTCATCTTTTAAAACACTTCGACTCTAGGGATCAAAACAGCTTGGGCTTCTATGCTAAATTATACCAAAGAATAGGTTGTTTGTTTTGTTTTGGGTTTGGTTTTTTTTTTTTGTTGCACTGGGGCATAGACTTCAAATAGTTGCTGTTTCAACAGAAAAATAAAAGCCATCCACTTAATGTGTAATTAATAGTTTGACATTTCCCTAAGGCTTTACCCAGGACCCTTTCTGTTTCTGTTTTGTATTACTCAACTCCCTCGCTAAATATTTCCAGATCGTATAGATTTAGATAAGACATGTTCCAGAACTTATAACATTTTTTATTTTGACTTTTTCAGTATTTATTAGTGTAATGAAAATAATGCTTTGACAAGTCCCCAAACAAATGGTAATATTCACCCCTGGATAGCTAAGTGAAACATTCAGTGGCTGCACTCCACGAGTTATTTAACCGCGCTCGCATTGGAGACATAGAAAGTATGACAAAAATTTTAGTGCTGAGCCCTTAAAACCCCATGAACCTCTCCTTTGACCAAGGCCCTGAGGTTGAGTAAGACAGGAGGACGTTGGCAGACATGGGAAAAGGCCACTGAAATCCACAGAGCTCTTCTGGAGTTACAAAGAGAGCACAGGACTGCCACCTAACCTGCTGATGTGAATCTTTTCAATGCCTTGGTGGCATTCTCCAAGATCACTCTTAACCTGTTTCTAAGGAAAAAAAAAATGGTGAGTGAGGAAGAGTTTGGTTAAAAACAGGTAAGCCAGACATGGAATAGCTGGGAAAGGGGCTTGTGGTGATAGGATGAGGGGCAATGGTTTGAAACTGGAGCAGGGCAGTTAGGTTTGTAGTGGTTTGAGTGTTACCTGCCCCTCCCCACGAATTCACCAGACTAGATTCAGTCAGCTGGAAGTTAAGGAAACTCTATTTACAGCTCAGCACAATTTACAAATATATATATATATATATATATATACACAATATATTATAAATACTTACAGCTATATACAAGTTAAAAATAATACAGAAACACAAACTCCCTTTCCTGAGCAGCCAGACTGCCCGAGAAGGCTCCCAACCAACTCCCCTCCTTCCTTCCACCCTTTCCACCCTCTCCCTTATCTCAGGATCCCCCTTATGTACAGGGTGAGCTTGAAAAGGTCAGCAAGAGGTGTTAAGAAGAAAATCATTGGTTGGGTTACACAGATTCAGGCAGAGAAGTTAATACAGCAAGCAGGCAAGCCACAGCCTGCCCTTATCTTTGTTTGTGTTGTTTTTTATGTGTCCCAGCAGGACAAATGGGTAATGTGGACATCACAATTGTTTTCCTTTCACAGCCAGTAATGTAATTTCTCTCATTAAAATATTCCAATTAGCCTCCAACCAGCACGTCAAGGAGGAAGTTCTGCACAGTGAGAGTGGTGAAATCCTGAAACAGGCTGCCCAGGGACATGGTTGAGGGCCCCATGGCTGGAGACATTGAAGATCAGACTGGATGTGGCCCTGTGCAGCCTGCTGTGGTTGGAGGTGTCCCTGCTGAGTGCAGGGGGGTTGGCCAAGATGCCCTTTGAGGGTCCTTTCCCACCCAATGCAATCTGTGAATCTGTACAATAACTTAAACCTACTTTTCTCCTCTTGCTCCTTCCAGAACAGGCCATATAAAACGTAGATTTAAATTTGCATTTCCTTAGGGTTTGTTAACACATTTGCAGGGTTGGCTGCTATTTTTGAATGGGAACCTTCCAGAACTGGAAGAAATTCCCTCCTGCCTATGTTTTCCCAACATACACTTCCATGTGTACCTAAAGGGTGCATACCTGACTGCACTAGAACATGAAGAATTTTGGGATTGACTTGACATTAATTTTGGGTACACATTGTTCCTGTCTTAAATATAAAGAGGAGTGATGAGTTCCTGTGTCACTGCACAGGCATTTTCTGTCCCCATGATCATAGTATCTGTGATGGGGAATCCCATGGTTTTACTCCTCCTTTCTTGTAAGAGTGTGAAACTTTGTGTACAGACTCACACATTACCTTAAACCTTTGCAGATAAATCAGTTTTGTAAGAGCTCTACAGAACTCTGTCTCTTAGCAAAAGTCATGCACCTTGCAAACAAATTGGATCTCAAGTCTACCATCCATCAGTGCATGAGCAGAACATCCTAACTTTAGCATCTCTATCTTTGATAGATTCAGAGTCATAGAGTCATAGAGTCATAGTCGTAGAGTCCTAGGGTCATAGTCATAGATTCATAGAGTCATAGAGTCCTAGAGTCATAGATTCATAGATTCATAGTGTCGTAGAGTCATGGAGTCATAGAGTCATAGAGTCATGGAGTCATAGAGTCATAGATTTATAGTCATAGAGTCATAGATTCATAGAGTCATAGAATGGTTTGGTTTGGAAAGGAACTTCGAAGATCATCCAATCTCAACCCCCCTGCCATGGGCAGGGATACCTCCCACTAGCCCACGTTGCCCAAGGCTTCATCCAATCTCATCTTGAACACCTCCAGGGACCTCCCTGGGCAACCTGTTTGTGTCTCACTACCCTCACTGAAAAGAATTTGTTCCTAATCTCCAGTCTCAACCTGCCCTCTTCCAGCTTCAATGCATTCTGGAGTGGTAGAGCACTAGGACAGGCTGCTCAGAAAGGTGGTGAAGTCTCCATCTCTGGAATCATTCAAAACCTGCCTGGACACCATCCAGTGCAGCCTGCTGAAGGTGAACCTGCTCTGGCAGTGAGATTGGACTGGATGATCTCTAGAGGTCCCTTTCTATCATTCTGTGACCCTTGGCAGCCACAACTTAAGAAGACATGCAGTATAATACAGATGAGCAAGCAATCACCATATTTGCCTCCCTTCCAGGCCCCCCAGGCTTCTTCTAAGCATGCTGACACTGCCATTTTTCTTTGGGAAGCCACCATCTTCACAAGTGGGCTTGAGAAAGAACACATCACAATGAAAATCTGAAACCACCTGGACAACCAGATGCATGGTTTACCCTCATGGTCTCTTCTCTGAGATGCTGAAGCTTGGCTGTAAAAGAAAAGATGTCTGAGCATGGAAAAAAAGCCAGCAGTGTATTACAGAATCATGCAAGAGGCTTGAGGGGAGAAAACAGCCTTTGCTGAATGCTGCTGTTTGCCAAGTGAAAATGCAATGGCTTCTCTGCGGATCACAAACAGACTGTTCGAAAAGCTACTGATCTCTTCTGCATTACCTTGGATTTACAGCATTGTAACCAGTCTCACAGGCTTGAATCTGCTGCTGCCAAGGAATTGTGTTTTCTCACCAAGGCACACTCAGGAGACCCAGCAAGTGGTCTATCTTCTGTGATTTGTGATCAGAGAACCACAAATATTAAGAGTTGGAAGAGACCTCCAGAGATAATCCAGTCAACCCCCCTGGCAAGAGCAGGGTCAGCCAGGGCAGGTCACACAGGAATGCATCCAGGTGGGTTTGGAAAGTCTCCAAAGAAGGAGACTCCACAGCCTCTCTGGGCAGCCTGCTCTCAGAGAAAAGGTTTTTCTCTATGTTCAAATGGAACCTGCTCTGCTCCAGCTTGCACCCACTGCCCCCTGTCCTGCTGCTGGAGAACAGCCCTGAAGAACAGGACCTGGGGGTCTGGGTTGATGAAAAGCTCAACATGAGCCTGCAGTGTGAGTGCAGCCCAGACAGCAACTGAGTGCTGGGCTGCAGCAAGAGCAGTGTGGGCAGCAGGAGGGGATTCTGCCCATTTGCTCTGCTCTCCTCANACCTGATGCCACGGTAAAGCATGAAGGTAAAGCATGTTCAATTCACAGAATCACAGAACTTTAGAGGTTGGAAGGGACCTTCAGAGATCATCCAGTCCAACCCCCCTGCTAAAAGCAGGATCACCCAGGGTAGTTCACACAGGAATGCATCCAGGCAGGTTTTGAAAGTCTCCAGAAAAGGAGACTCCACAACCTCTCTGGGCAGCCTGCTCCAGGGCTCTGGCACCTTCACTGTAGAGAAGTTTCTCCTCATGCTGAGGTCAAAGCTTCTCTGTTCCAGTTTGTATCCATTGCTCCTTGGCTTATTGCTGCTGACCTGCAAAAAGAGCTTGTCCCCCTTCACTTGACACCCAACCCTCAGATATTTGTATACATTGCTCTGATCCCCTCTCAGCCTTCTCCTCTCCACACTAAACAGCTCCAGGGCTCTCAGACTCTCTTCGTAGGGGAGATGCTCAAGTCCCCCAAGTTCATGCCTCCTGTAATGAATATTCCTTATTAAGTCAGGGTTAAGAACAAAACTCAGGTTCTAAGTGGCATCTGATTGTGCTTTCAACCTTCTGTTTTGATTTTTATGTTACCAGTCTATTGCTTGACCTTTTCCATCTGTCACTTGACAGCCAAACCCATTGGCTTCAATGCGAGGCTCACCTCTGTCGGAGCTCAGTCACAAAGTGATAGGACCAGAAGGAGGTCACAAAATATCCCATTCACAGTATCACAGTATCACAGTATAGCAAGGTTGGAAGAGACCTCAAAGATCATCAAGTCCAACCCACCACCACAGACTTCAAGACTAGACCATGGCACCAAGTGCCACGTCCAAACCTGCCCATAACCACATCAGCCACATATGTCGGATTTGTTCTTAAAGATCTCTGTCTTCCTCTAGAGACTGAAGCTGTGGTCCACTGCTCACTCTGCTCACAGACTGAGAACTCTTTACCTGCATCGCTCTGAAATCTTCTTTACTGCCAATTAATTTTTCATCTTTTCCTCTGTGGCTGTAGAGTACACTTCATCATCTCTGTCTTCAGCGGCCTTTTTCATACTGGAAAGCTGTTACCACGTGCCCCTTCAGTCTTCTCTTTTCTAGACTAAACAAACTCTGTTCCTTCAGCTTTTCCTTCATAGGTCATGTTTTCTAAACCTCTTAACATTCTCAGGGTTGGTTTTTTTGGTGTGTTTTTTTTTTTGTTTTGTTTTGTTTTCTCTGTGTGAAAGGGAAGACAGTCATTCTGGGAAAATGATTTCTCCATCATTTGTCTGTAGTAGAGTCTTTCTGTGAGATGATTTCTTCCCTCTTAGAGAGTTACCCACCTTTGAGTTAGTGCTAGCCTGCTAGCCTGCTAGCCTGCAGGTCTCATGTTACCTAGTGATAAAATGAAAGCAGAAGGGTGAGGAAGTATTAGTGGATGGGAGTAATGTGTGCTAAGCTGTACAGGTTTAGCATGCAGATGACTGACTGAGAAATTCATACATCTCATGGTTTCCAAGAACCATCTCTATGGATCCCCCCTTAATGAGGGATGTTAGATAGCAACCTTCTTGGGAGGCCCTGGAGGATGGAGGCATTGGAGTCACAGAGCTTTTGTGCTGAACTAAGAATCGATGTTTGCATTGCTAGAGGGAAAGCTTTCTCTGCAGTGGAATAGAAATGTGTTTGCTGCTTCTGCACTTTTCCTCCTCCTGACCTCATGGCAGTGGTATTTCTGGAGGAAAAGGTGACCAAGCTTGACCCAAGAGTCCAGAGTTAGCTTGACTCTCCTCTAACCTGAACATGCAGCAGTGCCATGTTCTGCTGATTTTTGTATCTGAAGCTGGAACTCCTCTTTCCTCTATTAGTCATTTTCATGAGGCACACCAGAGAATGAAAGGATAATCAGAAGCCTCTTTCACAGCCATACTGGGCTTCACTGCAGGATTAGTTTTGTTCTAAACCAAGAGACCTTGGCCTTGGGACCCCTTAACCTCAAGGCCAGTCGAAGTAACATGGAAGGTTATATTAGCATTTTCTCATTGCCTTTCCATGGGGGTGGAAGACTGACAAGTGCCTTCAAATATCTCTCCAAATCCATTATCATGTTTATCCAGCATCACTTCTTGCTCCTAATTTCATAACCTCACATTTTCCATCCTTCTTGTGCCAGGCACTGCCGCACGGCTGCAGCCTGCAGAACTGCTGTGACAATCACCCAGCAATTACTCTAATGAGTAACATTTGCCACAGTCTTAAATGCTGCTGGGAATATAAATCCTTATAGATTCATCCTATAAATCTAGAGTTACCTCTTAATTAGCCTGATTAATTTCTACAGGACTTAAGTCCTGTTTTACATTGGCCATGACAAAGGACTTCACTCCTGCTAGAGGAAAGAGTTGAGCCTGCTTCCAGCTGAGATGGCTTATGAATTGTTTTGACAAACCTGTGTGGATAGCACCAAACTGTGTTAGAATCACATTTACAAACTGTGTTCTCCTTCAGGGACTGCAGGGCCAGCTCAGGAAAGGCTGAAAGAGCCACTTGTGTCCCAGTTCAGGCTGTCAGAGCACAAGGCAAACCCCAGCCAGCGGGGTGCAGCTACAAACCAGCCAAAGCCTGTTGGGCTCTGTGTCAGCTGGAAAGTAATGAAAGCACAGGCAGTGCTCCTGCCCTGCCTGGGAGACCCAGGGAGAGGGTTTGCCAAGAGGAGGAGGCTGTGGGGCTGACCAGGTGTGAGCCGTGAAGGAGCCAGTAGAGAGGTACAGATGCTGGTGGGAAACATAGTCTAGTAGTGGACATCGTCTGGCATGGGTGAGGTGATTGCCCTTTGTTGGTTTCTGTGCAGGAGGAAATTCACTCAGGCTCCCAGATATATTCCAGAAAGTCACCAAAGAGAAGATATTAGGAATCTTCCTTTGCTCCAGCACTTCCTGGATACGTTTACAGGCTGACTGCCTGGATCTGGAGCCCCCAGCACAGGAAGGACATGGAAGCGTTGGAGTGGGTCCAGAGGAGGGCCACGAAGATGATCAGAGGGCTGGAGCAGCTCTGCTATGAGGACAGGCTGAGAGAGTTGGGGCTGTGCAGCCTGGAGAAGAGAAGGCTTCCAGGAGACCTTATAGTAGCCTTCCAGGATCTGAAGGAGGCCTACAGGAAGGCTGGGTTAGGGACTATTGACAAGGTCTTGCAATGACAGGACAAGGGGCAATGGGTTTAAACTGGCAGAGGGAAGATTTAGACTGGATGTTAGGAGGAAGTTCTTTACAGAGAGGGTGGTGAGGCACTGGCACAGGTTGCCCAGGGAGGTTGTGGCTACTCCCTCCCTGGAGGTGTTCAAGGCCAGGGTGGATGAGGCCTTGAGGGACTTATACTAGGGGGAGGTGTCCCTGCGCAGGGGGTTGGAACTGGATGATCTTTGAGGTCCCTTCCAACCTTACCATTCTATGATTCTATGATCTCTAGATTGATCCTGAGCTGATGCTGATCCCTTTTGCCAAGCTGGAAGAAAGCCACAAGCTTTCTGGGCCAGGATTTGCATTCAGAGTAATTTCTGTCTTCTGTTTTCCATGTCTGAATGGTGAACACAGCCATCCCCATGTAACATCATCAGTGACAGGGCTTCCAAAACCTGCACAGATCTAACCTTCTGCCATATACCTGAGTGTTTTTACCAATTCCCTGGGCATTCAGAGGCTCTTATCCTTTCCCAATTTATGTTTGCAAAAAGTGCATATCATCAGGCTGCAGTCTTAATTAAATCAGATCAGCTGGGCAGCTTGCTGTAGCTGGACATGTCCCTGCTGACTGCAGTGGGGTTGGTCAAGCTGCTCCCTTCCAACCCAGTGCAATCTGTGAAAATAATGCTGTCCACATTCCCATAAAAGAGTGGCCAATCCATGAGCTTCTAGCAGTTCTGCCATAAGGACATGGAACTGTTGGAGCAGGAGAGGCCATGAAGATGATCAGAGGGCTGCAGCAGCTCTGCTATGAGGACAGGCTGAGAGAGTTGAGGCTCTGCAGCCAGGAGAAGAGAAAGCTTCCAGGAGACCTTGGAGTGGCCTTCCAGGATCTGAAGGGGCCTACAGGAAGGCTGGGGAGGGACTATTGACAAGGTCTTGCAATGACAGGACAAGGGGCAATGGGTTTGAACTGGCAGAGGGGAGATTGAAACTGGATGTTAGGAGGAAGTTGTTTACAGTGAGGGTGGTGAGGCACTGACACAGGTTGCCCAGGGAGGTTGTGGGTGCTCCCTCCCTGCAGGTGTTCCAGGCCAGGTTGGACGAGGCTTTGAGTGACCTGTGCTAGTGGGAGGTGTCCCTGCCTATGGGACGGGGTGGAACTAGATGGTCCTTGAGGTCCCTTCCAACCTTACCATTCTATGAGTATATGATTCTATAAGCTGAACATTAAAAGTACAATTTGTTAAAAACATGTTTTTGTTTTTTTTTCCTCCTGCCACTAGTAGGATTAGAGCTTGCCTGGTGCCTAATTTGGCAGCAGGAAGGATGGCTTTTTGCATGGATGTGTAAAATAAAGCCCAGTTGCTGGCAACAGCAAGACACTTCAGCATTCTGCCATGAAGAATAGCTTCCAGAATGAAGAAAAATGTGAAGCCTGTGCTATGTGCTCCTGACCGAGCAGCGATGCAGGCTGCTATGGTCTATCAGTTGTTTAGCACAGACCTTCTACAAATCACATCACTCTTTCAACCTTTCCACTTTTCACTGTGCAAATGAAAAAGTAGCTGTAAATCTTGTGGACAGTTACTTCTATGTCTACTGGCAGGCAGTCAGCTTTGCCTTGGACAGCACAGGAACAATACGTTCAGCACAGCCAGTGCCCATTAATTGTCTCTGGTTTCTCCTGCAGCTTGCACCCACTGCATTTCTCTCAGGTGATCTGCTTCTCTAAACATTAGGACAAGCTTGTCTGGCACAGAATGCCAATAATTTATGAGTTAGGTGCTGCTCTGCAATAATATTTACAGTGTGCTCTGATGTAGACCTCATTAGATACTTTAAGTACAGATGAAAATGGACGAAAAGTTGGGTTTTTTCTTTTTCTTTTTTCTTCTTTTGTTACCTTCAAGAAGCAATTAAAACCTGCTCTCATTTTTCAGTGAACTGCTTCATCGGCTGCCACAGACCCAGAGCCCTCTTTCTTTCCATGTCCTATGTTTTCTTTCCTCTTTCAGTAGTGAATGGCACAAGGAAAGAGTGGAAGCAGCTTCCAGGTACTTTCCTCTGGGTGGCACAAGACTGCTCTCTGCATTGCTTTGTCACCTTGACTCCTTGGTGTGCTGCTGCTGCTGTCCTGCTTAATCGCTGTCAGTTTAACTTTCCCAAGAGCTCTCCCCTGATTCTGGGCAGGGGCTCTGTGACAAAAGGCAGCAATAACTGCTTGGCTGTGATAGATCCTTTCCTAGTGGGAGCAGCTGACCTTTCACTTTCTCATTCTGAACCAGTCTCTCAGTGCTGGATGCTTTATAACACTTTTTTTTAATGAGCAATCTCTTCTCAGCTCTCCCAAAGACTTAATAGCAGAAGCTGTAGCAAGATCTCCTATCATCATCTTTTTTTTTTTTTTTTTGTGTTTTTTTGGTGTTTTTTTGTTTTGCTTTGTTCTGGTTTTGTTCTGGAGTCACTGCTAAACATGCACCAGTGTTTTATGTAGTGTTGGTGCAGTTAAATCCAAGTTACACCCAAAAGCAAATGTAGAGGAACACACAGTGCACAAGTTCTGCCTCTTTTAACATGTTTGATGCAGTTTTACTGTGCAGTTTAATCGCTGGAAACCCACTGAAGCTTGGAACATGTTAGGTTATTCTAGTCCTAGAATATGTTAGAGCTGGAGCAGCTCCTGCAGCAGTGCTTTGTGGGCTTTGCCTGTCCCACACTTGCATTTGGCTCAGGGAGCTCATTTGTCCTGGGCTACATGAAGAAAAGTGTTGCAAACAGGGCAAGGGAGGGGATTCTGCCCTTTTACTCTGCTCTCCTCAGACCCCACCTGAGTCNTGCTACCACAATACCTTTTCTCAATTGTCTGGAATATTGCAAGGGTGGATTCTGCCTTACTGCTGCTGAGCTGGCTGAGCTTTGCCACAGAGGACATTTATCTTTCACTGGCCATAAAAACATTGAAGGATCTGCTGCTTGTGATCTATTTGGTCTTCTTATGCTGGTTGGAGATTTTGTCATCTAAACCTCTAGGCAGTAATTTTGCTTATCTTGGGTTAAATCACTTGCCTAAACAAATAGAAGCATTTCATATGAGCTTGACCTGGTCTTAGACAATATTTTATGAAGCTCTAGGATAAAGACTGACTAATGAATCCTTTTTTATCTCTCTCCAGAGATGTGCTGGCTGAAAAATGACTCGAATTGTGTAAGGACCCCTTGATAGATGAGAGTAAGTCTCACTGACTTAGGCTGCAGTGAAGGACATCTTGGTACCCTTTCCAAGTCTAGGAGCTTTGCCAGTGGGCAAACCTATCATGAGGCAGATCAGCAGGCAAGATCTGTGGAGGAACTGAATGTTGTTTCTAGGCTGATTCCAAGTACGGGATCTTCAGAAATCTGGATAAGCTCTCTACATGAGTCGCTCAGCAGCAGGATTTTGTCCAGAAGTTTGCAGTTCATTGCTCATCCAAAGAGACCTTCAGCATCCTCTGCACTGACTCCTTGCTGTTCGTGAACACAAAGCAAGTCAGAGTTTGAGTTGGGGTTTTTTTTGTTTTGTTTTGTTTTGTTTTGTTTTTTTTTTTGCTTTAACAGGATGAGACTGGTGTTTCAGGGAGTAGAGAAATCCTTCTGCACCTTTATCTGACAGGGATTGTTGCCACTAGTGAAAATACCACTTAGAGGTGACAAAGTGCACTTCACAGGTTCAAAATATACATCTGGAATAGTGTCACTCTGTGGGGCTTAGAAACATCCTGGCCAATCATAGAATGGTCTGGCTTGGAAGGGACCTCCAAAGGTTGTTCCTTCTGCAGGCAGCAGGGACATCCTCAGCCAGATCAGGTTGCCCAGAGCCCTGTTGAGCCTCACCTTGAATACCTCAACTACCTCCCTGGGCAACCTCTTCCAGCATTCCACTACCCTCATGGTGCAGAACTTGTTCCTAACATCCAGTCTAAATCTGCTCTTCTCTAATTTACTCTCTAAGCAGAATGGAGCTGAAATGTACACTACATGCAACACAGCATTAAGGCATCATTGAGCCACTGTTGCTTCAAAAACTTGGCATCCTCCTTTACTTGCAAGGCTAAACTGTTTTACATTTATTTACACCCTGTCATTTCCTTAGGGATCTGTTTTCCATAAACTAATGAGGCACTGGAGCAGAAGCTTTGCTGTTATTCCTGGCAGAGCCCCTTTTGACTCAGAGGCATACTTCACTTTTTTCTTACTTTGTTTTTTTTTTTTTTCTTCCTCAGTAGCCCACTGCAAATAATAAATAGGAGGAAATACATCGTGGGTTTGAATGTGGAGGACAAGCTGCAGGACTGGGAAAGGTTCAACAAAGCAATTACAAGTTGCAGTCCAGAAGGCAAAGCGCATTTTGGGCTGCAGCAAAAGCAGTGTGGCCAGCAGGTCGAGAGAGGAGATTGTGTCACTCTGCTCTGCTCTGGGGAGACCTCACCTGCAGTGCTGTGCCCAGCTCTGGAGCCCCCAGCACAACAGAGACTTGGATCTGATGGAGCAGGTTCAGAGGAGGACACCAAGATGCTCAGAGGGCTGGAGAACCTCTGCTATGAAGACAGGCTGAAAGAATTTGGGCTGTTCAGCCTGGAGAGGAAAAGGCTCCAGGGAGACCTTAGAGCTGCATTTCAATCTCTGAAGGGGACCTACAGGCAGGCTGGGGAGCGACTGTCCAGAAGGGCCTGTGGTGATAGGACAAAGGGCAATGGTTTGAAACTGGAGCAGGGCAGATGTAGGTTGGACATCAGGAGGGAGTTGTGCACAGGGAGAGTGGTGAAATCCTGGAACAGGCTGCCCAGGGATGTGGTTCAGGCTCCATGTCTGAAAACATTGAGGATCAGACTGGATGTGGCCCTATGCAGCCTGCTGTGGTTGGAGGTGTCCCTGCTGAGTGCAGGGGGGTTGGCCAAGATGCCCTTTGAGGGTCCCTTGCAATGAAGTGCCAGCTGTGAAGCTGTGAAAATTTCAGGAACAATTTCAGCTCAATCCAGCAGCAGTGAAGGAGCATGGAAGACTGCAAAAGGGAAATAAGTAGGTCTGTACTGTTCATTGTGCCCAGAGGGCTGGTATCTCATGCCACTTCCCCTGGGTAACTGTGCCACACAGTGGATCTTCTACTTCATGTCTGAGACATAGAAAGACTGGGCACTGCTGAGACATACAATCATAGAATGGTTTGGGTTGGAAGGGACCTCTAAAGTTCATCCAGTCCTACCGCCCTGCACTCAGCAGGGACATCCTCCACTAGGTCAGGTTGCCCACAGCCCTGTCAAGCCTCACCTTGAATATCTCCAGGGACGAGGCCTCAACTACCTCCCTGGGCAACCTGTTGCTGTGTTCCAGCACTCTCGTGGTGCAGAACTTGTTCCTAACATCCAATCTCAATCTGCTCTGCTCTAGTCTGAAGTCATTGCCCTCATCCTGTCCCTGCAGGCCTTTGCAAACAGTCCCTCTGCAGCCCTCTTGTTGCCCCCTTCAGGCTGCTATTAGGTCTGCCTGGAGCCTCCTCTTCTCTAGGCTGGACAATCCCAGCTCCCTCAGCCTGTCCTTGTAGCAGAGGTGCTCCAGCCCCCTGATCATCTTCACGGCCCTACAAGACTGTCAAGCAAGGGATGAATTTAAAGACCAGTTTTTAGAAGTAACCACCCCAAGGATTTTCTGAGTGTTGAGCACAGATTCTTTAAAGGGCATAGGAACTGCAGTGTATGCACTCAGCTGCAAAATTGCATCCAATTTGCAAACTGATAGAGAAGAGTGTATGCAAAAATGTGTAGAAGAGGAATCAGCCCCCTCTCTTCCATAACCATTTCAATATGTACTTCAGTTATTCACATCTTTGTGCTGAGGCCTATAAATATGTAAGGCTGATTTACTGACGAGGCAAAATGCTTATTATGAGAGTGATTACAATTGACTGCTGGGATACTGAGAGCACTC
This sequence comes from Ramphastos sulfuratus, assembly GCA_013399055.1. NCBI lineage: Eukaryota > Metazoa > Chordata > Aves > Piciformes > Ramphastidae > Ramphastos > Ramphastos sulfuratus. The sequence continues at coordinate 13,339 of WBNM01034954.1, forward strand.
TGCATGAGCATACTTTGTCTGAAAAACATCCAAACGAGTGTCTATGATTAATCTTAAGACATAAATCTTTTCCCAGTTACATGGAAAACATGCTGCTCTGTCTGTGGGCACAGGATGGGCACACTGTCCTGCTTGGGCATCTGAAGCCTATGTAAGGGTCTGTAGTTTCTTTGTGGCCATGCAGGAGAGAGAAGTAGGGGCAATTAGTGGCTCTGAAGATGGGCTCCTACTTCCCAGTTTGCTTCTGAGGAGGATGAAGCATCCCTCTGACTCACTGAAGAGGATCACAGAATCACAGAATTAATCAGGTTGGAAAAGACCTCTGAGATCATCGAGTCCAACCTATTGCCCAACACCATCTCATCAACTAAACCATGGCACCAAGTGCCACATCCAGTTTCTTTTCAAACACTCCCAGGGATAGAATCAGAATCATAGAATGGTAAGGTTGCAAGGGACCTCAAGGATCATCCAGTTCCAACCCCCTGCCATAGGCAGGGACACCTCCCACTAGTACAGGTCACTCAAGGCTTCGTCCAACCTGGCCTGGAACACCTCCAGGGAGGGAGCAGCCACAACCTCCCTGGGCAACCTGTGCCAGTGTCTCACCACCCTCACTGCAAACAACTTCCTCCTAACATCCAGTCTAAATCTCCCCTCTGCCAGTTTAACCCCATTGCTCCTTCTCCTGTCATTGNATCACTTCCCTGGGCAGCCCATTCCAATGCCAATCATTCTTTCTGTGAAGAACTTCTTCCTAACATCCAGCTTAAACCTCCCCTGTCACAGCTTAGGGGTGTGTCCCCTTTTTCTGGTCACTGGGTGCCCACGAGAAGAGACCAACACCCACTTGGCTACAATCTCCTTTCAGATAGTGGTAGAGAGCAATGAGGTCTGTCCTGAGCCTCCTTTGCTCCAGCCCGAACAACCCCAGCTCTCTCAGCTGCTTCTCACAGGGCTTGTGGACTACCTGCCTGGGGAGGGGAGGTGAACACTCATGATTCCTGTCAAGGTCATTAACCAGTTTGGAATTTGTGAAAATCATAGAATAGGTTTGGTTGGAAGGGACCTCCAAAGCTCATCCAGCCCAACCCCACTGCAGTCAGCAGGGACATCCTCCACTAGATCAGGTTCCTCAGAGCCCTGACAAACCTGATCTTGAGTAGCTCCAGGGATGGGGAACCAACCACCTCCCTGGGCAACCTGTTGCAGTGTTTCAGCACCCTCATGGTGCAGAACTTGTTCCTAACATCCAACCTAAATCTGCTCTTTAGTTTGAAGCCATTGCCCCCATCCTGTCCCTGCAGGCCATTGCAAACAGTCTTCCTCCAACCTTCTTGTAGCCCCCTTCAGGTACTGGAAGGTTGCTATTAGGTCTCCCCAGAGTCTTCTCCTCTCCAGGACAGCTTGTTCTTGGTATTCATGGTGGTAGGACTTTTCCTAAAGCTGAGGAACAAATGTGCCAAGGCTGAAACCAGAAGTTGAGTGTCTTGATTTCCTGGTCACACACTTTAACCAAAAGACTGCCCCTGTCCCTGGAGAGAAGGAAAGGCCCCCAGCACAGGAAGGACANAAACACAGGAGCAGCAATGTGCAGAAACAGAGATGAACTTCTTTACTGTCAGGGTGCCAGGGCCCTGGAGCAGGCTGCCCAGAGAGGTTGTGGAGTCTCCTTCTCTGGAGAAATCCCAAACTCACCTGGATGTACTCCTGGGTGACCTGCCCTGCATGATCCTCCTCTGGCAGGGGGGTTGGACTGGATGATATTTGGATGTCCCTTCCAACCTCTTAGCATTCCACAATTTTGTGATTTAGTGTAAAAACTCATTTCTGTCCCTAGTCAACAGAAAATTTTGCCACCAGCCTTCTGAAGTCAAGGGTCTGTCCCCCACTGTGAGCACTGAGCATGGGTTTCACTATGCCCATGCGTCCATCGGTGTGGTTTTGAGTGCGCCGCAGCATCGTGGCACGAAAGGAAAACAGTCCCACATTGTGTGAGAGGAGCCAGGTGTGGGCACTATCAAATCCTCTGGCTGCAGTTATAAACAGGCACTGGTCTGTAAAGGCACAAACCTGCCTGCTTCTATCTGCAAGCCATTATTTACTTTGTGCACCAAAGCTCTTTGCGTCACGCACACATCATAAAGAAGTGGAAAGTCTGAACTTGCTCCACAAACGTGGGGGCTTCAGCACCTTCTAAGATTTAAGAAAGCAAAAGTTCACAGGGAAAATTTAAACTTTGGGCTACCAGGGTGGATTAGTGAGAGGATCTAAGGGCATGGATTGGCAAATCGGGCTCTTTTTGTTGGTTTTAACAGTACTCTTTGTGTAATGTGCTTTGATTTAAAGAGAATTAAAGGGTGCCAACCACTGGTTTCTCTTGAGCACAATTCAGAAGCATTTTGCTCTCAGGGGGGAAAGATTTCCTCTACTTTACTGCAAGGTTCATGCTGCAGTGATACAACTGAAAATGTGATGCACCCAAGCCATGGTCGTTCATAGAATCACTGCATCACACAATGGCAGGGGTTGGAAGGGACCTCCAGAGATCAGCCAGTCCAACCCCCCCCTGCCAGAACAGGATCACCCAGGGTAGGCCACATAGACACACATCCAGGTGGGTTTGGAATGTCTCCAGAGAGGGAGACTCCACAGTCTCTCTGGGCAGCCTGCTCCAGGGCTCTGCCACCCTCACCATGAAGTGTCTCCTCCTGCTGAGGTGGAACCTCCTGTGCTCCAGCTTGTACCTGTTGTTCCTTGTCCTATCAGTGGGCACCACCAAAAAGAGACCAACACCTTCATCCTGACACCCACCCCTCAGGTATTTATAGACATTGATTAGATCCCCTCTCAGCCTTCTCTTCTGCAGACTGAACAGCATCAGGGCTCTCAGTCTATCTTCACAGCAGAGATGTTCAAGTCTCCCAATCATCCCTGTGGCTCTCCACTGGACTCTCTCTAGCAGATCTCTGTCTGTCTTGAATTGGGGAGCCTAAAACTGGACCAAATATTCCAAGTGTGTTCTCACCAGGGCAGAGCAGAGGGGCAGGAGAACCTCCCTAGTCCTAGGCCACATTCTTCTTGATGCACCCCACAGTGCCCATTGGCCCTCTTGCCCACAAGGGCACTTTGCTGTCCTACAGAGAACTTGCTGCCCACTGGGACTCCAAGGTCTCTCCAAATGGAGCTACTTTCCAGCAGGAAATGTTCTAAATATGTCAGGTAAAGCCTTTGACCAAAGGCCTACAGCCACAGGCACCTATCCTGGCAGCCAGGTACCAAGATGCCAGCCTGGTGTTTTAGGAAGGCTGTGAGCTCCTGCAGCCTGTCAGATGCCAGGCAGGCGCTGGTGGGGAAGTGGATGGGCAGAAGCTATGGCAAAAGCCACAGTTAGCCCCATTCCCACCACTCCTGCCTCAGCTTTGGGTGCACACTGGCTCTGGTGAGCAAAGCACATTCATTTCCTCTCTGCTTTGCTTCAGGCTTGAGAGAGAGCCCACCTGAGTCTTTGCCCTGAGCAGAGCCAGAGGAACAGCAAGATTGGTTCAGTCTGGACACAGCCTCTGTCCCAGGCTGCCTGTTCCTACAGCTCTGCTTGCCATGGGTGGAGCTGCCAGCTCACCATGGTGAGCTCCATCTGGAAGCATGCTCTGGTGTGCCTGCAGTGGCTGCCCTGGTGTGAAGGCATCTGTACTGTGTGGTAAGATAGAGCAGTGCAATAGCTGCTGAGTGTGGGGGCTGTGCAGCTCAAGGGATCACATCACCACTGCTCTGTTAACTCAAGGCCTTGTCCATCCTGTTCTTGAACACCTCCAGAGAGGGGGCATCCACAGCCTGCTTGTCTCAGCAGTGTCTCACTACCCCTGCTGTAAAGAATTTCTTCCTGAAGGTCCTCACAGAATGATTTGCCACTGGGATGGGCTGCCCAGGGAGGCAGTGGAGTTGCCATCCCTGGAGGTGTTCAAGACAAGCCTGGATGGGGCACTTAGTGCCATGGTCTGGCTGATTGGCTAGGGCTGGGTGGTAGGTTGGGTTGGATGAGCCTGGAGGTCTCTTCCAACCTAACTGATTCTATGATTCTACTATCCAGTCTAAAGCTACTCTCTCCCAGCTTCAATCCACTCCCTCTCATCCTATTGCAACAAGTGATAGCTCCACAACTTGTTTCTGCTTTTATCAGCCTGAGGTGTCCTGCTTGTTACCTGAAGGGATGTACAAAGCTGAGGTAAGTGTAGTTGCTGGCTGGGCAAGGGTTCCCATATTTCTTGGTTCAGACCCTGTGCTTTCCTTACTCTTACCTGCTATGACCAAAAAGTTCATAAGAAAACAAGCAGAAGGGCATTGTGATGTGCCACGTCTGGAAGCAGTTTAAACTGGTCATATTGGTCCCTTGTTGGGTCCCTGGGTTTCATTATTTTATTTTTGAGGTCGAGGAAGCTTTTCCTCCCTCTCTACTCTGACCTGGTGAAGCCTCACCTGGAGCAGTGTGTCCTGTTCTGGGTATCCCAGGTTAAGAAGGACAAAGAACTGCTGGGCAGAGTGCAGCACAGGGACACTGAGATGCTGAGGGCACTGGAACATCTCTCACACAAGGAGAGGTTGAGAGAGCTGGGGCTGTTTAGCCTGGAGAAGGGGAGGCTGTGGGCAGATCTTATGATCTTATGAATGCTTACAAGTACCTAAGAGGTGGGTGTCAGGAAGGTGGGGCCAGACTCTTCTCAGTGATGCCCAGTGACAGGATGAGATAATGGGCATGAACTTGAACATAGCAAGTTCTATCTTCACTTTCAGAATGGCAGAGCACTGGAACAGGCTGCCCTGAGAAGTGGTGGAGTCTCCTCTGGAGAATGTCAAGGCCCATCTGGACTTGTTCCTGTGTGACCTGCTTTAGGTGATACTGCTACAGCAGAGGGGTTGGACTCGACAGTCTTCAGAGGTCCCTTCCAACTCCCACCCTTCTGTGATTCTGTATCACACAGGCATGCCCTGGGTGCCTCTCCTTGCAACCAGTGTTTCATTGCAGAAACCAGGGTGAGATGAGGATGGGACAGGAAGGCAGAGCAGGACCCTCCACATTAGTCAGCTGCCTCCAGGGCAACAACAGGAAATGCCTGCTGAAGCTGCCCAGCAGGCAAAGATACCAGCAGGGTGGCTGAGATGATTTTGGAGTTAGTCAGGAATAAACATGAACTTCCCAAACTTGCCCACATCTTACCTCAGTTTGTCACTCCCTGTGACCATACCTACCCCTTGGTGTGCTTCTTTTTGGTTTTGAACCATCACCCATTCTGACTGACCAGAAAACATGGTTCTCAAGGGTCAGCATGGCCAGAAAACAGGGGTCTGGTTTCTTTTCACCCCCCTCCTGTGGCCTCAGCCCCATCCTGCTTGGCGTGGATTGGGATGGCCAAGTGCAGTGGGACCAGCACGAGCAGGAGATCAGCAGTGCCCAGCTGTGCTCCAGAGCTAAAAGCCACCTCAGTGGGACACTAAAACTGGGCTGCACCTATTTAGACCCTCACAATCTTTTTTTTTTTTTTCCTTACCTCTGCAGTAAAGCAACTCTATAAATCACTACAAATGCCTTGTAGGCTCACAAGGAAAAATCATTACCTGCACGTTCTCTGCATGCATGCAGCATCAGATCTACATTACAAATGTCACAACCGTATCTCAGAATCAGACCCCTTTAGTTTTTCCAGATGGCAGAGGAACAGCTCTCCATGGCTGTTCCTTAAAACAGATTGTGCCTTAAATAAAAAATAAACTGCTGGACAATGGTACTCAGAAACAAATAATACTTGGGACCCACTTTGCACCATTGTAACTGACTACACAAGACAGAGATAAATCATAGAATCACAGAATGGTAAGGTTGGAAGGGACCTCAAGGATCATCCAGTTCCAACCCTCTGCCATAGGCAGGGACACCTCCCACCAGTACAGGTCACTCAAGGCCTCGTCCAACCTGGCCTTGAACACCACCAGGGAGGGAGCAGCCACAACTTTCCTGGGCAACCTGTGCCAGTGTCTCACCACCAGTGATGGACAGAGAAATGATCTGGTTTGATGAAAAGCTCAAGATGAGCCTGCAGTGTGAGTGCAGCCCAGACAGCACCTGTGTGCTGGGCTGCAGCAAGAGCAGTGTGGGCAGCAGGGCAAGGGAGGGGATTCTGCCCTTTTGCTCTGCTCTCCTCAGGACCCACCTGCAGTCCTGTGTGCAGTTCTGGAGCCCCCAGCACAGGAAGGACATGGAACTGTTGGAGCGGGTCCAGAGGAGGCCACGAAGATACCCAGAGGGCTGCAGCAGCTCTGCATGAGGACAGGCTGAGAGAGTTGGGGCTCTGCAGCCTGGAGAAGAGAAGGCTTCCAGGAGACCTTGGAGTGGCCTTCCAGTATCTGAAGGGGCCTACAGGAAGGCTGGGGAGGGACTATTGACAAGATCTTGCAATGACAGGACAAGGGGCAATGGGTTTGAACTGGCAGAGGGGAGATTGGAACTGGATGTTAGGCGGAAGTTGTTTGCAGTGAGGGTGGTGAGACACTGGCACAGGTTGCCCAGGGAGGTTGTGGCTGCTCCCTCCCTGGAGGTATTCAAGGCCAGGTTGGACGAGGCCTTGAGTGACCTGTACTGGTGGGAGGTGTCCCTGCCTATGGCAGAGGGTTGGAACTGGATGATCCTTGAGGTCCCTTCCAACCTTACCATTCTATGATTCTATGATTTTGCTTTGCAAAGTCTGACTTGTCTTTGCATCGTGATGCTTATGATGCTCCTGTCCCTTCCTTCCTGCCCCCCAGCCCTCAGCTATTTACAGACATTACTCAGATCCCCTCTCAGCCTTCTCCTCTGCAGACTAAGCAGCCCCAGGGCTCTCAGCCTCTCCTCATCAGGCAGTGCTCCAGCCCCTTCAGCATCCTTGCAGCCCTCCCTTGGACTCTCTCCAGTAGATCCCTGTCCACCTTGAACTGGGGAGCCCAGAACTGGATGCAATTAATGCTTAACTCACATATGCACCTCCTGGATAACACCCAAGCAATCCCTTTGTCTAGTTAGACATTTCCTGCGTGCTGTCCTCTCATCTGTGGGCCAAAGGTTGCTTAGTTCTCATTCCTCCAGAGCTTCCCAAGCCCCCTAAGGCAACACCAATTCCTACATGCCACCAGTTGAGATTAGTAAAAATGATACAGCACCATCTGTGACCAAAGGCTTCTGCTACAAGAAGCTAGAGCAGCAGTGGGGTGAATCTCTTCAAGTGAGGGTGAATTCTGGGATAAGAAGGAAAGGATGGTTTGAAGACGTTGTGCCTGGTTTGGTGTGTGTGTGTGTTCACTAACTGGGGGCTGTTCACTAATGATTACTTAAGTGCAACAACATTAGAGATTCTAAGGCCATTTGTTAACTTTTAGGAAGCCCACCTGTCCCAAATTTAAAAGCTTCCAACTTACACAACTCTTTGAATCAATTTCTTCTAACTCAGTGTGAAGTTTACCCCTCAGTGAATCAAAACAAGCTTTGACATGGTCCCAGATGCCTGCTTTTTTGGATTTGCAAGAAAAAGCCCCAAAAAGCCACAAAAGGGCTGATTTTCTCCAGAATGATGCCTCAAGTTCTCTCTCTAGACATGTGTCCACCCAGCTTAGTATATCTGAATAGGGAAGACTTCAAACACTACCCCACCTATCCACCCTGAGGGACACAGGAGCAGCACAACAGCCTAGATCTGTTCTGCTCTGTAGAGCACTGACAGATTGCAGCCACTCCACTGTCTGAAGGTCCCTGAGATTTGCCTTCCCTCTAGGGACTCTGCTTACAGCTGACATTTCACAGAATCACAGAACCTTAGAGGTTGGAAGTGACCTCTAGAGATCACCAAGTCCAACCCCCCTGCCAAGAGGATCACCCAGGGTAGTCTGCACAGGAATGCGTCCAGGTGGGGTTTGAAAGCCTCCAGAGAAGGAGACTCCACAACCTCTCTGGGAAGCCTGCTCCAGGGCTCCATCACCCTCACTGTAAAGAAGTTTCTCCTCATGTTGAGGTGAAACCTTCTCTGTTCCAATTTCATGGAATCACTCAGTTCGTGAATCACACAGTAGAATCACACAAGTTGTGTGTCTCAACACTTCACAACTCCTCTCTTTGGTCCTCTGTCCATTTCTCCCCCAAACCTTTTCTTCTCCTGACTTCTTCCCTAACCTGCAGGGAAGTATTATGGAAGAACCAAAGGACTTCTATTCATCATTGGCTGTCAATCCTTTGGTCACAGGTAGCATCAGCTCTTATTTTCTCTGCTCATCTTCTGGATGCTCTGATCATCTTCAGGCTGTTTGATCTTGCCCTGGTTGACAGAAGTCATCCCAGCAAATCAGGCTCTGTAGCCACCTGGCTTCTGCTCCAGCCATCCCCCTTCCCCTTCTTCATGCTCCATGGAAGCTGACTCAGGTTAAGCATAGAGGGTATGGTTTTATTTCTTTAAAATCAAGACCCTTTACGTAAATACAGGCCAGTCCCTGGAGGTTTTTAAACCTTCCAAAAATAGCTCTCACAACTCAGCCAAAGGGAATGCAGCCACAGTTTCCATGGAAAGCACCCTCAGATGGAAGACACTGTGCCAACCAGCACACACACCGTGGCTGCTCAGGCTGCTCTGCCAGCCTCACCACGGCAGATCTCACAGGGACACGGAGGGCAGGATGTGGTTGGACTCTGAAATGATGTCCTACATTCTGCTCAGCAGAAGATCTTCTTTTTTTTTTCTCCCACTGATGATTTTTAAACTATTTCAAACTTCATTTATATTAAAAAAAAAAA